>JAVSCE010008506.1:0-37362 GCA_032199065.1 Smutsia gigantea | reverse complement strand
TTTTATTGAGAAATAATTGACATATATCACTATATAAACTTAAGACATACTGCGTGATAGTTTGCTTTACATACATTGTGGAATGATTATCAAAATAGGTTCAGCCAATATCCATCATCTCATATAGACACAATAAAAAGAAAAGAAAGAAAAAAGGACAAAAAATTCTCCTTGTGAAGAGAACTCATAGAATTTACTCTCTTAACAACTTTCCTATATATCACACAACAGTGTTAACTATAGTTATCATGTTGTATGTTACACTGTAGTACTTATTAATCTTACAACTGGAAGTTTGTACCTTTTGACCACTTTCCCTCAATTCCCTTTCCCCCCACCCTCTGCCTCTGGTAACCATAAGTCTGGTCTCTTTTTCTATGAGTTTGGGGGGGGGGGTTGCTTTTTGTTTTAGATCCCACATTTAAGTAAGATTATATAGTATTTGTCTTCCTCTGTCTGACTTATTTCACTTATCATAATGTCTTCAAGGTCCATCCATATTGTTGCAAATGGTAGGAGTTCCTCATTTTTTAATGGCTCAATAACATTCCATTGTATATTTATACCACAACTTCTTTGTCCATTAATCCATTGATGGACATTTAGGTTGTTTTCATGTCTTGGCTACTGTAAATAATGCTGCTATGAGCCTTGGGGTTGTAGATATCTTTTTGAATTAGTGTTTTTATTTTCTTTGCATATACTCCCAGAAGTGGAGTTGCTAGATCATGTGGTAGTTCTAATTTTTTGAGGATCTTCCATTCTGTTTTCCATTGTGGCTATACCAATTTACAATCTCACCAACAGTGCACAAGGGTTCCCTTTTCTCCAAATCCACACCAGCATTTGTTATCTCTTGTCTTTTTTGATGATGGCCATTCTAACAGTCATGAGGTGATATCTCATTGTGGTTTTAATTTTCATTTCCCTAATGATTAGTGATGTTTAGCATCTTTCCATGTACCTGTTGTCCTTTCATATATTGTCTTTGGAGAAATGTCTGGTCATGTCTGTTGTCCATTTATTAATTGGGTTGTTTTCTTGCCATTGAGTTGTGTGAGTTAATTTTGGATATTAACTCTTTATCAGATATACGGTTTGCAAATATTTTTTATTATCTGTGGGTTGTCTTTTCACTTTGTTGATGGTTTCTTTTGTTGTGCAGAAGCTTTTTAGTTTGATGTAATCCCATTTGTTTTTTTATTTTGTTACTTGCACTTTAGATGTCATATCCAATCATTTCCAAGACCCATGGCAAGAAGATGTATTCCTGTGTTTTCTTCTAGAAGCTTCATATTTTCTGGTCTTACATGTAAGTCTTTAATATATTTTGAGTTAATTTTTGTGAGTGCTGTAATATATAGATCTAGTTTCATTCTTTTACATGTGAATATCCAGTTATTCCAGCACCATTTATTGAAAAGATTATCTTTCCTCCATTGAGTATCCTTGGCTCCTTTGTCATATATTAGTTGACCATATACCTGGGCTTATTTCTGGGCTTTTGACTCTGTTCCATTGGTCTGTCTGTTTTTATGCCAGTATCATAGTGTTTTGATGACTATAACTTTATATTACAGCTTGAAATCAGGAAGTGTGATGCCTCCTGCTCTGTTCTTCTTTCTCAAGATTTTTTTGGCTATTCAGGGTCTTTTGTGGTTCCATATAAATTTTAGGAGTGTTTGTTCTACTTCTTTAAAAAATTCCATTGAAATATTAATAGGGATTGCACTGGATCTATTGATAGCTTTTGGTAATGATGACATTTTAATATTAATTCTTTCAGTCTATGAACACAAGACACCTTCCACTTATTTGTGTCTTCTTCAATATCTTTCACCAATTTCTTGTCATTTTCAGAGTAAAGATCTTTTTTCACCTCTTTAGTTAAATTTATTCCTAAGTATTTTGTTTTTGATGCTATTGTAAATGGGATCAATTATTTCTTTTTCAGAAAATTTGTTGTTAGTGTATTGAAATGCTACTGATTTTTGTATGTTAATTTTGTATCCTGCAACTTTACTGAATTCATTGGTTAGATCTAATAGTTTTTTGGTTGAGTCTTTGGGATTTTCAATATATAAAATGATATCATCTGCAAATACAGACAAATTTACTTCTTCCTTTCGAGTTCTAATACATTTTATTTTTCTTGCCCTATTTCTGTAGTTAGGACTTTTAGTATTATGTTGAATAGGAGTGGTAAGAGTGGGCACCCTTGTCTTATTCCATCTTAGAGGAAAAGCTTTCAACTTTTCACCACTGAGTATCATGTTGGCTGTAGGCTTGTCATATACGGCTTTATTATGTTAGGATATGTTTCTTCTATGCCTGATTTGTTAAAAGTTTGTATCGTGAATGGATGTTGAGATTTATCAAATACTTTTTCTTTATCTATTGAGATTATCATATGATTTTTCCTTTCATTCTATTAATGTGATGTATAACATTGATTGATTTGCATATATTGAACCATCCTTGCATCCCAGTTATAAATTCCACTTCATCATGATTATATAATTTCTTTAATGAAATGCTGAATTCAGTTTGCTGGTATTTTACTTAGAATTTCTGCATCTATATTCATCAGGAATACTGGTCTGTTATTTTCTTTTTTAAAAAGTACTGTCCTTTTCTTGTTGGGTATCAGGATAATGCTGCCTTTGTAAAATGAGTTGGGAGTATTCCCTCCTCTTCAATTTTTTGGAACAGTTTGAAAAGGATTGGTGTTAATTCTTGAAATGTTTTGTAAAATTCAGCAGTGAAGTCATCTGGTACTGGAGTTTTCTTCATTGGGAAATGTTTGATTACTGCTACAATCTCCTTACTACTAATTGGTCTATTCATAGATTTTATATTTCTTCCTGATTCAGTCTTGGTAAGTTTTATGTTTCTAAGAATTTTTCCATTTCTTCTAGGCTGTCCAGTTTATTGGTGCATAGTTGTTCATAGTAGCTTCTTAGGATCCTTTGAATTTCTGTGTTATCAGTTGTAATGTCTCCTTTTTCATTTATAATTTTGTTGATTTGGGGCCTTTCTCTTTTTTCCTTGATTACTCTAGCCAAGGGCTTGTTTCTGAGCTCTGATGACAGGCATTTGGGGGGGAGGGGGTGGAGTGCCACTGGCTGAGAATTAGATAGGACTGCAGGCTTGGTTCCCTACCCAAGTGAAACTATAGGATGGGCTCCACAGTTGCCTGGATTCTCTGGTCAGGCTTACTAGATGATCAGAACTAGGTACTTTATGCAGTAATAGATGGGGCTATGACTTGGCTTCCTTGTCCTAGAAGTTGAATCATAACAGGACCCAGGGCCTATACAGCTCGCTGTTTTGGAACCCAAATCAGGGAGTATACACTGAACTCCCTGGTCAGATGAGGCCACCAGTTTTGCTCTGCAGATGGGGGAGCCACAGGCTGTGCTCACTGTTTAAGTGCAACTGCATGTAAGGCTGTTGTATGGGCTATGTAGTTTCCTGTGCACTCAGGTTAGGGTACCTGGTTGGACAGGCTAAAGGCTGTACTTAGCAATGAGCAAAGCTATGAATTAGATTCCCTGCCCAGACACAGCAGGAGAAGCAGCTCTACAGCCCATAAACTTCTTTGTTGTCTTAACTCAGGCCAACCTGCACCCCAAGTTCCCTGACCAAACAGGGCCACTGACTTCACTCTGCAAGCTATCAGCTCTCCCTGCCCATGTCTTGGCTTATGTGCTGCTGGGCTGCATAGCTTCCAGGGGTTGTCTCCAGCTCTTCTGGTCAGATAGGGTCAGAAAATACATCCCACAGCAGGTGCAGCTATGTCTCAGCCCCCTTGCCTGGGCAAAAGAGGGAGGGGCAACTCTAAGCTACTGGTTTCCCAATTTTCCACTCAGTTTCCCAAACAGCCTGTCTGGTTGGGAGGGGCTGAGAGCTACCCTCAGCCTTGACTATGAATTAACCCCCCTGCCTGTGCATAGCATGGGAACACCCCATGCCTGGTACTGGCTTTGCTCTGGGTACCATCAGCTCTGCCTGCCCTACTCTCCACTCAAACATCCCTGGGCTGCACTGCTTCTAGGAGTTATTGCCTGCCCTTCTGGTTACACAGGGCCAGAAGACACTCTCCACTGTGGGAGGGACTGTGATTCAGCTCCTTGCCTGGACATGAGCAAACCAGGATCTAGGGCCACAAAACTCCTCATTTGAGGATCCTAACCAGGCAGATCTGCACTCTGCTGAGTTCCCTGGTCAGAGTGTACCCCCAACTTGGTTCTGAAAGTAAACAAAGCCTCGAGTTGGGACTACCACTTCAGCACTGCAGGTGTGAACTTGGTCTACCCACTCCCCACTTCTCTGTCACAGTCATATTCCCAGTGATTGAGCCCCACAGATTACCCTGCAATCCCCATGGTGTGGGATCAGAGAGGGAGCCTCTGAAAAGTGACCCACAATGCTAAGAGGTATGGTTTTCCCCCCAGGTTCTCTTTTCTTACTGGAGGAACTGACAGCTCAGAGGAGACCTCTTCACGTGGTGCTGTGCTGGCCTAGGAGAGGGGCAATGTAGTCAGTGTGTAGCTGCTACTCTTACCCTTGTGATGCAGCCTGTCTTGGTCTCTATGGACAGGGGGATGCTTCAGCTTCAATCCCATCTTCTAGGAGTCTCTCAGTGGTGTCCTATTCTTGAATAGTTATTGATCATTCTTGTGACAGGGAGTGAAGTCAGGAACAACCTATGTCACCATTTTTGTGACATCACTCTCACCTAGTTTTTTTATTTTTATCTATAACACTTACAACCCTAAATAAAAAATGTTTATTTATTGTGTCCCCCTCCCAACTAGAATGTAAGTTTCTTAATGTTAAGGACTGTTTTGTGCACTACTGCATCTCTAACACCTAGAACAGTTCCTGGCACACTGTAGATACAGAACAAATATTTGTTGAATGAATGAATGAATGCGAGTGTGTTGGTGAAATAAAGGTATAATGAATTGTATACTAGGTTATACTTCTTCATTACATGAAACAAATTTCCCTTACATTGTCATTTTATATAGTTACTCAAAATAGTAATTTTTGTTCTGTAATTTACATATTGTTTTTTGCATTATGAAAGATTCAAAAGTTGGAATAACAACCTAGGTCCTAGGAGATCACATAGTCTGAAATGGTTCCTTAACCAATGTTAAAAGAAAAAAGTTACCTCCCCTGGGTAATTGGCTGTGCTTTACTCACTCTTATGATGCATAAAGATTGTATTAAAACAGCTAGCCACCAGAGGGTACTCTTTATTCAGTTATCTTTTTTCAGCACCTGTTGTGTACCAAGCCATGTGCTGGGTATGAAAAAGTAGATAGGACACAGTACTCACTCTGAGTTTGCAGTCTGGTAGGGAGACAAATTGGTACATAGAAGTGCTATGCATAGGGTGCTCTGGGTACATAGGGAAGGAACACCTGAACCAGATTAGGGAGAAGGAGAGGTATAGAGCATGGTCATGGCTTCCTGGAAGTTGTAATGCCTGAACTGAGGCTTAAGGGGCAAGCAGTAGTCAGCCAGCAGAAAAGGGGAGGAGTGTAAGGTATCTGAGGGAAGGTACCACATTCACTTTCCTGGTGTATTCCCAACACCTGGCCCAAGACAGAAATATGGTTATATACTTGTGGAATGAATGAACAATGTATAAAAAAATGCAGGTGGTAAAAGGGTATTCTAGAGAGGGAAGCAGGGTCCAGATCATGATGGGTCTTATAAACCTTTGTCTTAATGTTGATGAAGAACCACTGAAGTGTTGGTGGTAGGAGAGTGACATGTGGGCTTTACATTTGAGAAAGCTCATTCCCAAAGCACTGTGAAAAATGGAGTGGAGGGGGACAGCGCAAGTGAGAAGACCAGTTAGGAACTGTGGTTTCTGAAATGAATGGCATGGTCATGGCCACTGCCATCAAGCTTACAGTACAACAAAGGAAACAGAACCTAATCAGGTACTTCCACTGCAGCAGAGCAGGCCATGTAATGGAGGTATGCACAGACTGCTGCCCAAGTTCATGCAGCCAGTGGGTGGCAGAGCAGTACCAGAACCTAGGTTTCCTAATTCCTAGTCTGGCCCTTCCCCTGAAGCCCTCCTTTCTACTGCCTTTCGCAACCACAGAATTAAGTAAAGGAAGGAGAGCAGGGCGAGCCATTGAAAAATCATGCCTTCTTTAGCCTCAGACTAGACTTTGGGGAGCATTTACCCCCTCTTTGTACTCAAATCTGACATAAACATCTCTCCCTAGGATGTCTGTTTCTGGGAGATGGCTTCAGCATCCTGATACTCCCTGTATACTCACAGAACAAGGAACCCTACTGGGAGAGCCAGAGAAACTCATTCCAGGTAGCTAAGGTCAGGAAGGGCCTCATGTTGAGGAAGAAGTCATTCTTTCAGATAGGGGACTTCAGGTGACAAAAGTGAAAAAAAAACTGGTTCCACATTCAGAAAAGACAGGTGGTCACTAGAAGAAGCAAGGGCCCAAGTGGAAGAGTAAAAACAGCTGAAGAAGAGCTATATAGTGCTTCTAAGCTGAGGGGGTAGAATAGCATGGAAGAGTGGAGAAGGTGAAAGAAGATAAAGAAGTACCAAGAAAGAGCCCAAGGACAAGAACCTGAAGAAGTGTGTATGATAGCATCAGGGGGAAGGAGGCCTCAGAACAATACCCAGCCCCACGACTAGGTAACAAAGATTTCCAGGGGCCCAAATACTTCATGAGTCAGGACAGAGACTAGAGCTAAGGGGTTTCTATGGGGGAAAATCCCAAGGATATAAAAGGGTCTTCAGGAGAGCCTTTGATCAAGTCATCTTGGTGAAGTTAGAGTTAGGGATCTCTGGACAGGTTATCTTGGGGTTAGAGATGGAAAGGAGGAGAAGGAGAGAGAGAAAGTGAGAGAGTGAGTCCGGCAGATAGGAAGGGAGGGTGAGAGAGACAGAAATAGAGACAGAGACAGAGGGAGACAGAGCACGTGCGGGGGCTCTCTGGGAATGGTCCCTGGGAGTCCTGGCATGAGGGTTTATCTTTACTGAACCAAAAACCAAAATTAAAATTGGAAATAGTTAAAAGAATGGGCTTTGAAGTCATTGAAACCCCAGATTACCTTCCTAGTTCTCCTGCATATCAGCCACCTTTCTGGTCTTCAGCAAATGGCCCAAGTTTTCTCCTCCATAAATGAGGATAATCTAGCCTCATAGGGTATTGTTCATGTTTATTCTATTAAACAACAGAAATAAAGCACCTAATACATTTTCTGATATATGATAGGTAGTCAAAAAGTTGTTTTTGTTTTGACTACCACCACTGTGATGATGACGATGCCCGTGAATGCTATTGCTATAACCACTGTATCTTCCGGGGTCTTCTGCAGAACAAACAAGTGGGCACTCTTTTATCATCTGGCTTATTTTTAATCAGTTTCTGCATCTGTGTTTCTTTCTGGAACATACTGGATCACGAGTTGCTTTTCTCTGAGATTGTCACGTACATCCCTTTTGTTATTCTTCCCACACTGAAGCATCTAGACCTCATTCCCAAACAGAGTTACCTCCACACTGCTGGACTGGTTCACCCTGCCTCTGAAGGAAAGATGGCCTCTCTTCCTACCAGGTGGCAGACCATTACCTACTTCCTCCATTCAGAGCAGAAGGCTGATGCCAGGAGGGAGGGCAATTGCTGATTTCTGACAAAACACTGATTACGTTTCACATCCTTAGCAAGGAAGGAATTTGGCTGGCTGGAACTTGTTATTCTTTTTTTCTACTCTGTGCTCCCCTGTAATTAACACAATCCCCAAGGCTCAGAGCCCAGAAGATATTAGACTGAGTCTAGAAAAAATAAGTGTGTAAGCAAGAAAGCTATCTAACACATTCCCTCACTTATAAAAATATAACACCATGATTACATTCCATTTTAGTCTCTTCTGTGGTGCTCCCCGGGGAAGAGGACCCCATCTTTCCTGTACCTTGAGCTCCAAGCAGAGAAGAGCTCCATCCCTTGGAGGCTCATTAAAATCTGAGTCACTAAAAATGCTTGTTAATGCACTGATGAATATGCACCTTCCCACCTCCAAACCCTGCACTACAGAGCAGGAAATTCACCAGTTAGCCTGCCTGTGGCATTGGCAAAGAAGAATGAGAGGCAGTTGTGAAAAATATGAACACAAGCGTGTGGTATGAAATTATTACTGGGCTCAGAGATTCCCTAGGTTACACCAACTCATTCAGGGATCCTATACATATGGGCGCTGCCTTAAAGTGAAAAGCCCTGAGGTTCACATATGTGTGAGTGAGCACTTGTGTGTGCACTTGTGTGTTTATCATGCCTATAATTCATAATCTCTCTCCACTGTCACTAGGGCAAAACAGGTAGGTCTTTGTCCCTGACCCCCACACTTGCTCAGACAACTACTTTTTTGGAGTTTCTTTTCCCTTACAGGTCTGCCCTTGATGTTTCTCTTAACCTGACTCACCTATATATAAATGGTGAGGGTATGAGGGGGAACAGAGAGAGTTACTTTGGGTCTTTACTTTTTGCCTAGGGCTCAGGGCTCAATTCTTCACTTTGGGAAGTACAGTAGCTTCTAGAGAAAATATAAAGCAAAGGAGAAGGAATCTCCACTTGGGAAATTCCAACGAGCTGATCATCTTAATATGTTGTTACCATTAATCAAAGAAATGATTAATTATAATTGTATAGTTATTATAGCTGTATAGTTGTTATGGTTTAGACTAGAGAGTGCATTCAGATATATCTGATCTCTGTATTTGATCTTTACAGCATTCTTATGAGACAGGGCAGGCATTACTTCTACATTTTATGGATGAGAAAACTGAGATCCAAAGAGGTAAAGGGAATTATTGAAGTCATATAAGCCAGCAAGTGATAGAGTTACAACCCAAACTAGGTTTTCTAATTCCAAGGCCAGAGCTCCTTCAGATTCCGCATAATTCATTCTAACCATCAAAGTTATCCTGCCCTTTGATCACTCTCTTTGTAGCTATAAGTTTTTTTTTTTTTGGAGGAAAAAACATCCTCCTTTTTTCACATACTAAGTTTCCATTTCTTCTCAGTACTTTTTCTCCCAGGAAGCTTTGAGTAGAAAGAGCTCTGGATTTGAAGTTAAGCAGGCCTGAGTCTAAATTCAAGCTTTAACATTTACAGGCTGAGTGACCTCAGACAAGTTGCCTAATATTGCTGAACCCATCTTTCTGATAGGGGAAATAGAAAGGTCCTAGCACAGAGCCTGGAACATAGTAGGAGTTAAATAAATATTGACTCCCTTCCCGATTCCTCCTCTGCCCCCACTTGGTATTCTAGTCTGGAAACATGCAGTACTTCTTTCCCAGAAGGCTGAAATTCAGGCTTTGTGTCTATACTTACTTATTTTACTGTAAAATAAGATGGCTAGCATTTCAGCTCTTGATGGTTTATCATTTACAACTGATACTTCATAATATTTTGTTAGTTAATTGAGATAATTTTGGAACTTCTAACTTTTAAGACAGTATGCTTGCACACACGAATATGTTTCTAAATCATTTAAAGGCTTAAATTATTACTCAGAAATTACTTCCATTCTCTAAATCTGGATAAATCATTCTTCTTAATCTCATCTAAAACCTAAAGGGCTGGGTTGGCTTTATTTGGATAGTGAACTAACTTACTAGTTACTTTGTTCTGAATATACTGTAGGAATTCAGGACTATGATCTCTTAGATTTCATGATTTCACATCTTCCAGCACCAGATTCTAAATGTATTTTCTAAGGAAAGATGCATCTACTAGCAGCCAGTTTCCTGTGGGCTGTCTTTAGACAGAAATGCAGTTTAGCTCTTGCACCTGGGTCTTTCTCTACTGTCATAGTCTCCTCATTGAGGAGCTTCAATGTGATAAAAAAAAAAGGAAGATAAATTGGTCATGGGAGGGTGGGGATATGGGACTTTTATAGAAATGGATTTGGTAGACAAAAAATAAGCTAGGCCGTAGAAGATTTTGACTGGAGAGAGGGTAGAGAAAACTTTAAAATGTTTTTTTAATATATATTTTAGCATCGTTTTACTGGTTACAGTGAACAGATGTCACTATTACCATTTTATATATTTTATTATTACATTTTCTAAAGCTTCCTAACACTAGAGAATATGATGGAATCTCATGTACCCATCCCCCAGTTTCCATAGCCATCAACATTTTGCTATACTTGTTTGGTCTATTTCTCCCTTATCTTTGCTTGAAGTATTTTAAAGCAAATCCAAGACATTATATTATTTCACCCTGAAATACTTCAGTTTGCATCTCAAAAATTAAAGGATATTTTATTGCATAATCGCAATAATTAAAAAAATTCCTTAGTGTCATTCATCTAATGCTTGCTCCACATTTAAATTTTCTGCTTGTATTAAAAATGTACTTTTAAAATTGATTTGTTTCAATCAGATACTTTATGATCAGAAATTTAATATTGATTTTTCAAAGTACATGTTTATTTCTAATGAATAATTAAATACTGCTATTTCATAGTGAAAAAATAGAAGATCCAATCAGTGCCATGCATCCCTTCTACTCTAATTATTGACCCTTAAAATTCTACCTTCAGAAATGTATGTCCTTCATGAAAATGCAGATTTTCATTCACTCATAAAGGACTGTGAATTTCAGGGCCCCAGCAAATACGTTTTGAGGGAGATATTGGAGAGAAGAAAAGGTTACCACTGGGCAGAACAAAGAGAGTGAGAAAGTTGAGGGAAATGCCGCGGCACGGGTGGCGGGAACTGTGGAGGGAACTACTTAAAGACCAACAGGGAGATAATATATGGCTGCTTAATCAAACCTGCTTCTGGCTTCTCTACCTCTTTCTGTATCGAAGCAACCCAAGTCCCAAGGTTCAGCAGTCTCATTTGTAACAGGAGTACTAGGCCTACTGGGTGATATCTGTCTGTTTTGTAAAGCCAGTGGGAGCTCTTGTTCTCGACTACTGTCTGACACCCAAGAATTTTTCTGTTAGAAGACCAAAAGGCTAGGAGCAGGTGACTGGGTTCTGTAGCATTCTGCAACAGCATGGTAGAAGGAGCATGGGAAAGCCCCATCTGCTCCCAGGGGACGTTGCTGGTGGGAATGTAAGTGGCTTTGGCAAGCAGGGATTGTTGACAATATGTATTAATAACTTTAAAAATGTGCCTATGCTTTAAATTGTCAGTTGTACTTTTAGGAAACAAATATTCTTAAAAATAGAGAAATGGTAAGAAAAAAAGACAGTGTGAAAACAACAGATGAAGTAAGTAGGTTTCACACTAAAAGAATAAGCAAGGATGTAAATGATTTGGAAAAAAATACTACCAATAAAACAAAGTAATAGTTACATGTAGAATTTTGTACCCTATGGAAAATACACATTCTTCTCTTCTCTTCATGGAACACTGACAATGGATCACGTACTCCACCACAAAGAACAACATAATACAGATACATTTTAAAAGTAGAGATTTATAGTCTACCTTCTCTGATGATAATGTTGTAAATTAAGATGAAAATAACAAAAATATGAAACCCTAAATCCTTAACCACTTGGAAATTAAGAAACATGCTTCTAAACAATTCTGGAATCAAAGAAAAAATCAAAACTGAAATTCTTAATATTATAGAAAATAATGAGAAAGCACACAATTAATTACAAGATCTAGAAGATACACTTAAAGCCATACTCAGGAAAATGTATAAGCATTTGAAAATAAATGCATTTTTCAACTTAAGAAACTGGAAAAGGACAATAAAATAAAATAAATCAGAAGGAAAGATTTCATTTTTAAAAAGCCGAAATTAATGAAATCAGAATGAAACTATAATGCAAAGGATAACTGAAATCAACAGTGGGTTCTCTGAAAGTCCTGATTAAGGAAAAAGAGAGAAAGCAAAACAAAAGAAAGAACACAATACTAACAGTGGAAAAGATGATACACTCATAGGAATAGACAACAGTATGCTGATGAACACTTAACAATTTGCTCTTTTAAAAAGCCACTATTTGTAGTGACTGTTGATTTCCACAGTGTAAAAACTCCCACCACGACGGATTTTAAGCTACCAAGGTGTAGTCACTAAACCCAAAGATGGAAAGAGATGTGCATAATTGGTGAGCCAACTCCAGCACACCACTGGATAGATAAAAAGTAATTACAGGGAATATTATGTGTAACCTATAGGACACAGTTGAAAAATCAACTTAACACTACCTACTTTTACCCAAGAAGGTACAAAACCTTGAGAGACTGATAACCTGAGGCCAAATTGGAAGGTGATTAAAGATGTGTACTTTTTTTAAAGACTCCAGGTTCAGATGGTTTTAGAGCTGAGTTCTAATAAACTCTTTAGAGAACAGATCACTCCCGTGCTGTTACTGAAGACCACAGAGAAAGATAAAGGGATCCCTAATGCATTTGGTGAATCTAGTATGACCACAATACCAGAAACCTAAAAATAATATCAGAAATAATAAGACTATACATTGACTTTACTTCTGAATATACACAGAAAAATTTTAAGAAAATAGAAAATGAAATCCAAAAGAATAAAATACTATAACCAAACAGGTTTATTCCAAAGTAAAGGAATGATTCAACAAAGAAAATGCATCAACATATAATGCTATAGTAATACATACTGAAAGGTTTTTAAACAAAATTCAGCAGCCATACCAAATAAAAACTCTAAATAAAAGACAACTTTTAAAAATGATTTAAATAAACACAAATAGCAAACATCATACTAAATGGTGAAAATGCTAAAGATTATGAACAAGGAGGGAGGGATGTCTGATATCACCACTGTTATTCAACAGTCTTATTAGTGTTTTAGCTGAGACAAAAGAAAATGAGAAAATTAAATAATTAGTGTAAATACTGGTAAAGAAAATATATAAGTACTTCAGATAAACCGAAGAGACTCTAGTTTTTTTAAAAATCAAAAATTATTAATTTGGTAAAATTCTTATATACAAGAAAATACAAAAAATCAAGAACTTTTCTCAATATACTGATTTAAATGGAAATAGAAAACCAACCCACCCACAACAGGGAAAAGACCTAAAGATCAATCTAATAAGAAGGGTACTGTGCCTATTTGAAGAAAACAATAAAATCTTAAAGAGAAGATCCCAAAAATAAAACCTGAAAAAGTGCAGAGATATACTATGACTCTGTTTGCAAATATTTAATATCATTTCTTCCCCAAATTAATATATAACTATAATACAATGATAATCACAATTCAAACTGAATATATTTTATAACTGTATGAAAGTTTTTTAAAGTTCACATGGAGAAGAAAATACTAGAAAATATCAAGAAAATTATGACAAAGAAATATGATATTACCAAACATTAAAAGTTACCATAAAGCCAATATAATCAGAATAGTAAGGTATTGGCATAAGAATAGAAAATTAAATCAATGGAACAGAGTAGAGTCTTGAATAGGTCCAAGTACCTATGGAAACTCAATATATGGCAAAGGTGGCATATCCATTCAATGGGAAAAGACTATTGTGTGAATAAATGGTCTTGGCATAGTAATGATTTATCTGAAGAAAACAAAACCACATATCCTAAAATAAATTTCAAAACCTCTTATCCTAAAATAAATTCCAGGTATACTAAAGACTTAACAAACAAAAAAATTCACTGAGACTATATGGAAAGAAAGCTTAAGGAGGGGAACTTCTCTCTTCCACAAGCCAGAAAAAAACAAATGCTAAACAGGAAAATAAAGATCAATGACAAACTGGGGGCAAGAATCGCAACACATGTGAGAGCTAAAAGGTTAATATCACTAAAATAATATTGTAATATTTTTAATATTTTTCTTGTAGAGAGAAGACCAAAAAGGCTAGGTGTAGGTGACTGAATTCAGTAGCATTCTACAACAGCACGGTAGAGGAAAACATAGGAAAGCTCCATGTGCCGCCTTGGACATTGCTGGTGGGAGTGTTATATATATATATATATATATCCATCCCTCTGTTCATGTAACCAATATCCTCTCCCTGGGCATTTTCATTTTCATTCTCCTGGCTTTAAATGTGATCTATATGCTGATCACACAAGCATAGATTCCCCTTTAAATTCATGGTGTCCAGCTTTAAGCAGGCTGTCAATGCCTCCTTCTAAGCCTTTATTTCTTCTAACAGCTCTCTCTGCATCTCTGCAGTAGCTAATTCAAATCTCTTCAGTCCTCTAAGCTCAATCCCACCACCTCCCTTCTCACTCATAGTAAAATCATAGCAAATGACTTTACTTCCTTCTTCACACACAAATAGAAAAAATAGAACTCATCCCAGAGAATTCCCTCAAATTCTCACAGCAAATCAATAAACACACATACCTGCATCTTCAACCATACTTCCCTTCTTCTCTTTTATTACAAAGGAGTAGTATCTCTCTTCCTCTAGAAAGTGCATCCCTCTACCTGTGCTCTGCATCCCGTCCTCTCCTGCCCGCTTGGGGTCCTCACTTGATCAATCTTCCCCTCTCTCCTTAGCTTCTCCCTGTCAATTGGCTCCTTCCCATTGGCATTTTAAGATATTTAAGTCTCTCCTATCATTAAAAGAAAAAAAATCAACCATTTTCTTTTTTTGGAAACACTCTCTTTCCTTAGCTTTCATGATACTAATTCCCCTAGTTTTCCTTCTGATCATTCCAACTCCTTTGACTGTACCTTAAATGTCAGTATTCCGAGAGTTCTATCATGTAAACTCTGTCTTAAGTGATCCCATGCATTTCTTTTTTTTATTAAGGTATTACTGATATACACTCTTATGAAGGTTTCACATGAAAAAACAATGTAGTCACTACATTTACCCATATTATCAAGTCCCCACCCATACCCCAATGCAGTCACTGTCCATCAGTGTAGTAAGATCTCATGCATTTCTAAGGCCTCAATATCACCTATACACCAGTACCTTGCTTATTTTTTTTTATTTTAAGAGCATTATTGAAATCTAATTTACATACCATAAAATTCATCTGTTTTAAGTGGACAGATAAGTCAATGATTTGGGGGAAATTTATAGAATTGTGCAACCATTCCCACAATCCAATTTTAGAATGATTCCATCACCCCCAAAAGATCCCTATTTTCCTCACTTACTTCTATCTCCATCCTCAATCCTGCTTCTGAAATTTAGACCCATTTATCTAACTGCTTACTAGATGTTTTTATTTGCATAACCACAGGCACCACAAAGTCAGTGCTCCCAAAACTGAATTCACCTCCCTCCCACATCCTTTTCCATTAAATCTGACTCTTCTCTAATGTTCCCTAAATGAATGAATGGTACCACTGGCCCCTCAGAAATCCTGGGCATCATTCTTAACTTTTCTTTCTCATCCCCCACATCCAATTAATCATCAAATCCCATATATTTTACCTCCTAAATATAACTCAAACCTACCTTTTTCTATCTTTATTATTACTTCACTAGTTCTATCCACTAGAGTCTCTTCCTTAAGTTAATCCATCTATCCACCCATCAAACAAATATGCACTGAGTGCCTACTATGTACCAGGCAATGTGCTACAACAGTCACTTAACTGATTCCTCTGTCTCTGGTCTTTTATCTTCCTGATGTGTTCTTAATCCAGCATCCAGGCAGCATAATCTCTTTAAAAACACACTACTTCCATGCTTAAAATGGCTTTGTACTAACTTTCAATCGGCTTCCCTCTGACCTTGGAATAGATTCCAAACTTCTTAAAGTGGCTCTTCTTTGTAATCAGGTCCCTTCTTGCCTCTCTAAGTCTCATGTCTCATCATGTCCCTTGTATAAATCACTTAGTTATCTGAGTTTCCTCACCTGAAAAAAGGGGGATAATAATAGTGTCTATCTCAGAGGCTGTTGAGAGAATTAAATGAGATAATACATGTAAAGCACTTAGCACAATACTTGGCACATATTAAGTGTCAATAAATGTTAGCTATTGATGATTGACATGGTGATGTTAGCCTTCTTTAATCTCCCTCTCCTCTGAACTCCTATAGCACTTAAAGTTGGTATCATATAATTTAGCATTCAATTATTTTATTTTGTATTGTCTACTATTACTTCACACTGTTATGCTTCCCCAGCTAGACTATAATGTCTTTGAAGACAAGAACAGTGACTTACATGCCTGCTTGAAGCCCCTGTAGCACTTAGCACAATGCTAAGCACACAGAGGAGTTTAAGTACCTTTTGATAAAAGTTCACAAAGGAAAAAGTGACAGAGGCTTTGCTGACTCTCTATAAGGGTAGTTATTTTTTTGAAAGACCATAAATAATAAACACCAAAGCCCTGGGGACATCATTTGCTTTCCCCTCCTGGGCTAATGATGTGTTGATGGCTTAACAGCTGTACAGTGGGTTAGCATTAAGCATGGGGCTTGGCAGTACTCACTGTAGGTAAGTGGTTTTTTTCAGATGGCTTGCTGCCAATATCCTGTTTTTGACAGAAATGGAGTGTGAAAGCATGAAAATGTTTAATTCTGCTCCCTGGCATGCAGACAATATGCACTTTGCCTACTCATCTGTGAGATCAGATTTTTTTTACATCTTAAATATAAATGTTCTTGCTATGCTACCAATAGAATATAAATTCCATTTCATTCAAAAGCCAATGGGATCCTCCTGAAGTGGTTTGGATTTCTTGGCTGATGACTGGGTGGCAGTCAGAATCCCAGAATACCCCAGGAGGCTAGAAGACTCAGAGCTCCTCAGATGCTAGAATGCTCCGCAAATTTGGCAAGAATTTCATTGTGTGTGCAGTATATAGTAAACTGGCATCTTGTGATTGTTTTCCCCTTTCTTTTCACATACTTTCTTGCCATCTACCATTGCAATCCTTTCCTGCCTAGTCCTCTTTAATCCTTCTCGTGTTCCATGCTTGCCCCTCCACATGAGATGTTTCTAAGAAGGCATCTCTGTGCACTCATAGGCCTGCTGTTCTGTGCTAAAATGCAATTACCCGGCTATAGACTGGGAATGGAGGAGCTAAAGGGGGAACTGTATGGTTCTATAGACTCCCAATGGTACAATACAATCTTCTAGCTGAAGTTGATAGGTTTATAAATTATTCCAAAACCAATGACTGTCTTGTGCCTCTGATGTTACTAAGGAGAAGATGGAACAAGCATGGGATAAGAAGAAGAGAGGGAAAATCAGCTTTGAACGCAAGAGATGATGTTTCCAATCAGAGGAAACCAAAGGTAACCTCCTCCAGTTGTATCCCAGTTTCTTCCCCTATATACAGAAAATATGAAGGGTTTAAAAAGAACCCTCTGAGGGAAAAAAAACCCAGAGTTCAAAGCAGTCCTCATGACCCATTTCAACACTAATTTTCTCACTGGTTATGTATTCTTCTTTTCACATATGTCCTTTTTTACACCTGCCCCCACCACCACACACACACACACACACACACACACACAAGATGAATATCCAGGCAGCCACCTATGAAACAGCAAGTACATAGCATGTGCAAGGGCTTTAACATGCATGCTCTATAGAAAGCTTATCACCACAAAGACAGGCTTGCCCAGATACTGCCCTAGATACACACTGTGCCATTCCCACATGGATACACGTTCACATAACACACCAAGACTGGTTATTCAGACAGACATCAGTCCTTAACCAGACCCCAGGCTCAGTAATCAGCAACTTGCAAAACACTGCACAGAGAGCCAATGACTGATGAATCCTGTGACCTTTGCCCTTCACTCTTCATACAGTATAGTGGTTGAGAGCATGGACTCTAAAGTCTAACTGGATGCAAACCCTCACTGTGCCACTTACTCCCTGTGTGACTGTGTAAATTAGTTTCCTGCTCTGTGACTCAGTTTCACCATCTATAAAATAATAATACTAGTACTTGCCTTGTAAGGTTACTGTGAGGATAAATAAGCTAATGCACATAAAGTTCTTAGTAGTAATAAGAGTTCCTAAAACTGCCTGAGATAGGGTAAACTTGGATTCAAGATATAATTTAGATGAGAGGAGAGAGTGGGAATGCGCTGAGGTGTGGAATTCTCTTTCTGTTCTGAGGTAGTAAATAGCTGATTTTCTGTTTATACATGCACATCCCAATAATTCTACCAAAGGATAAGGGTCCACCAGTTAAAAGTAATGATGTATCCACTCTTTTTCTGAGAAAATCTTTATATATTTGCAGTCATTGTGATATTATATTTATTATGTGTAATCTGTTTAAATGTGATAACATTAAGTACACTTTTGAGAGTAAATCTTTACTGCTGAACTTTTTTGAACTGTTAAGAGAACCTTGTGTTGCATTGAGATTACTTTTACCTTGTAAGATGGTCATCCATATCCCTAGAAAGAGGACCCAGCAAGGCAGTCTCAAGAAGGACATGCAGGTCCCACAGTAAACTGACTGTATGACTGGAGGTCAGTAACAATACCTGGAGCTGCCCACTTTATTGTCACCTCTCACTTAAGTTTCACAGCACAAAAATAATCTGAGCAAGTAAGCACCTTAACAGTGGGCAGTACTGCTTCCTTTTGCTAACTAGCAGTAGGCCTCCCTCTGCTTCCTACCTTACAAAGGGCTATTAGGACAAAGAGCTGCTCTGGGCTACCAAAGATAGGTACATAAGAGGCTTACCATGGAGTCTGGAATGCCATGCCCCCAAACAGAACATCCATTCTTCTAGAGCTGTTTAATGAAAGGAGAAAAACAGTGGGCATCCTAAGCTGTGTCCTTTCTACTTGAACACAAACGAATCAGTGGCAGGCAAACAAAGAACATCTCCAGTAGGCTGCATAGTTCAGTGGAAAGAATGTGGACTTTGGAGTTGGAGGGATGCAGGACTCAAACCTATCTTACTCTACATGCATCCTTCAGTAAATCATCCAATTTCTCTCTCTTCGATTCCTCATTTGTAAAATGGGACTATCGCTAAGGGTATCAAGGGTTGTCATAACACTAAGTGAAATTAGAAACAAAAATGCATCTAGCATCATGCCCAGTACATGATTCAAATATGATTCTCTCCCATTCCCAATCCCTGCTTTCCATCACACAGCTGGACTCATCTAGACAGGCAGAGAGCAAGGGCATTTCAATGGCTGGGCACATCTATTACAGTGCTGGTGGTTGTTTTAGTTTTAAGGCTTTGTCGTTTCATTTTGTTTTGTTTGGTTTGGCTGGGTCAATGGCAAGAGAGATTGGAAGTACGGGTGGAATTGGAACAGAGCAGGCTTGATAGGGCTTTAGCTTGAATTAGAATTCCACCAACCTGCCAAGAGCATGTTGGAGATGTGGAACCTGGGCGAGTAGTGCAAATAGTGGAGGAAGAAGGAGGGTCCAAAATTAGGAAAGTGTTGTGGTCATTTAGTGAGTAACCTGGAATTCAAACACTGAGAAACAGGAAGTGGAGGAGGATGGCAGCAGATGGGAAATGGGGCTATAACATGAGCTTCATTGTAGCAAAGAGTGCAAAAACAAAACAAGAGAGTGTGCCAATATGAACTGTTTTGACTATGAAAACAGGACCACACTGGAAAGCTCACATGCCATACAGATGTGGGAGAGGAGGGGAGGGAAAACAATATTAATCCTAACTCATTTTATCTTTATAACCCTGTCACGTGTTCATACCCTCCAAATGTTTCAAATGCAACATTTAAAGTCCTCAAAAATTTTATTTCATGGGAATATATTGAGAACTGTCACAACGTATTTTTGAAAAAGAACTGAACACATTAGGTGTCTGAAAAAGTATAAAGCATTTTCTTTTTTAGTATAAAAGTAGGCTACACCTGCACTTCAGATTACACAGTTGATTCAAGTTTTTCATGTATATTAAATGTCAACTGCCATAGGCTTAGTAGAATTGAATGTAATACTCTGAATTAGTCATTTCAGTAGTATAAATGAACAGACTGGCTAGGCATCATGCACTTATTTTCCATTGTTTGTGAAAACCATTTTTTCTACCTATAATTCCACATTGGTTTCAAAACAGCTATTTCGTTTTCATGAGGTCCTGGTAGCCAAACTTCTCCCCAGGAGCTATTAAGTCTGCTCCTCTTGCCCTTCCATCTCTCACAAAAATACAGAACGTTTTGGCGAAACAACATTTAAAAATCCCAAAGAACTCTCTCTTTTTAGAACCACTAGAGATAAAAGCATGTGTCCCTCCCAAAACTTTTCTTTTGCCTTTGCTTAGAGGCAGTGATAAAGAGGAATTAGGGCAGGATAATAGGCAAGTTTACTTAAGCATCAACTTAAAGAATCTCTTTCAATATGTTTGCAGAAGGGCAGGGAACTTTCCCCACTAAATAAAATTTACTTAATGTAGTACCTGAAAACCAGCAGCTTATTGAGTATAAAAACCCTTTTTAGTGCAGTGCTTTTGCAGAGTACTACTTATTAAATAAGGTCATATGGCTCAGGTTCCCAACATTTTTAGTGCTGCAATTTTATTACCACTCTCCCTTCCCAAGGAAGTTCTAGTTCATGAATGTTACATTTGAAAGTGAATGTGAGCTTTTGGGAGTGATGGTCCTCCACACCCTCAGAAATAATGATAAATATCTCTAGAAATCCTGAAGTCAGGGATAGAAATCTCTGGCAAAAATGTAGTGCCCAGAAATACTAGTACTACTACTACTAACTGCTTCTACTATTACTCCTACTCATGGTCTTATCACTACTACTACTACCACCATTTATTGAGCCTCAACTATCTTCCAGACACTTTACATATATACTACCTTTCCCTTCAAGGTTTGATTAGTCTGCTTTACAGATAATGAAACTGACGCTCACAGAAGTTATGTGTCCAAGGTTACAACAGCTAGCATGACTCCTGTCTGCCCAATTCCAAAATCACCACAGCACACTGAGCCCCAGAACCTACATACAATTATGAAAAGGAGAGAGGTGTAGAAATTGAGGCTTTGGAGATGGGCAAGAGGGCCCCGGAACCCAAGTCAGGAAGAGAAATGAAGCACGTGTGGTCAGAGTCTGAATGGATCTAGTGACTCCTATTGTTAGCTATGCAGTAACAGAATAAACAACTAGAGGATTATGTTTTTGTCTGATTGTTCTGCATTTCAAAAGGATAATAAGCAGTATGCTATTTCTCTCTTCATCTTTACAAACAAACCTCTCACAATCTGCATTTCCTTACAACTTACTTTCTCCCTGACCTCTTTGAATCTATCTCTCATCCTAACTTTCCCACTGAAGTTTCTCTCTCAAAAGTCACTAGTGATATCTTCCTGTATGGTGTCACTGCTCCAATGGACTCTGTCAACCTTTCACATCTTGAAGGCCTCTCTTCCTTTGCAATTTTGATCCCGTTTTGTTGGTTTTCCTCCTCTCTTCTCTTTCTGCTTCTCTTTCACTCTTCTCCAGAATTCCCATCCCTACGTCATACCCCTTTACTGACTACAAGTCATCCTTTGTAATGGGTCCTGAACCATGGGTGATGAACAAGGGTATCCAAGTGGCATGTACCCTGGCCTTGCAAAAGTAAGTGTAATGGGGTGGTTACGGGCCCAGGCTCTGGAGCAAAAATGCTTGGATTCAAATTCCCATTCTGTCATCTACTAGCAGCATGACTTTGGCAAATCACTTCAATCTGTGTCAGTGTTTTTATCTATAAAGCAGGAATAATAACAGGATTTACACCATAGAGTTGTTGTGAGGATTAAATGGAGTTAACACACATAATGTGCTTACCTGAAACACAGGAAATCTTTATTACCTGTTACTTACTGTTATAGTCTGTATGAAGGTAATGTCGGAAATGCTGATTATTTCCACAAATCAATAATTTATTTCTCAGATTTAATGTTTTAAATGCACACTATCCTTCAGTAATCTCATAAAAAGCTCCACACTCTTTCCATGTACTTTGGGAAGGTTGGGTGGTGGTTGTATTTCAAGTAACAACTGGATGCATCCATCCTAGGCCTTCTCATTCTCCATTCTCCAAGACTTTAGTGCTCCTTAGATGCTGATGACTCCCAAGTCTTATTCCTTCCCCAGACCTCTCTCCTGACCTCCAGATCCAGCCAGCCACCCGCCTACTAAGGCATTTCCTACCTGACACCCTGACCGACAGCTCTACACACCTCATGTGTCTAAAAAGAACTCCATCTGTACATCCTAACCTAGTTAAAAGTGACACATCCATTCAGTCACTCACACCAGTAATCTGTGGATTGTCCTACTATTCTCTTACCCCTTCACCTATTGTATCTAACTGATCACCAAGTAAAATTGATCTCAACTCCTAGAAGAATTTTCAATTTATCCCTTCCTCTCAAAGCCTACTGCCACTGCCTTACATAGGGACTTTGTCTCTCCTTAGATCAGTAAAAGCCACCTGACTGGTGTCTTTGCCTTCATTTTTGACCACTGACCCTTGCTCCAGCCTGCATACTACAGCCAGAGCAATCCTGAAATGCAGCTCTTATCCAGTTATTCACCTGCCTTAAATCCTTCCATGGCTCCCTGGGGTCTTCAGGATCAAGTCCAAATACAGGCATGGCATACAAGGCCCTCCATTATTTAGGCGCTACCTACTACTCTACACTCACCTCTCGCAAAGATCCTCACATGTCACATTCTGCCTGAACCAAACTTCTAGTGGTTCCCTGAACATGTCTATGCTATTTATCCTCCTGTGTTCTTCCACGTGGTCCCCTCACTCCCTTATCTCATTTTTGTTAGCAAAAGTCTACTCTTATTTCAAGATAACTCCATTTTTAATTATATTCTGCAGTCTTTCCTAAGTCTCTCAAGTACATAGCTGTTTCTGTCTCTTGCTAGCCTGTCATCATGCACTTAACCTTCGTTACAATTATCACTTGACATTAGATTTGACATTTTACCTGTCAGGTAAGCTCCTTGAGGGCAGGGACCATTTCCCATTTATCTCTATATACCCAGTGTACACCCAGTACATAGCATGCCCTTTTGCCCACACATTTTGCTCATTTCCACCTTCACTAAAACCTCTGCCCTCTGTCTCAGCTGTCAGAGTAATTTATTTTTCTTCCTTCAACATCTGGCTACAATACATTTTCTCTATTAAATTTTCACTGATTACACTTACTTTAATCACTATTTCATTTTGTCATGTCCTTAGTGCTTGTAGAAGACTTCTCCAATGAACACATTTGTGCTTTAATGATTTAGATTCTATTCCTTCTGGCTCAACCATTCTAAAACACTGAAGGATGAGCTGATAAAATCTTCCATGGAAGTGCTTTTTAAAAATTAATTCCTGTTAAAATACCTATTTTTATGGTTGGAGAAGCAGTCAGACATTGATTATTGCCCTTCCCAAACCAAGCACTCTTTCACAGGAGCAGAAGGGGAGAACACCAAGTCACCTACAGTTTGAACTGCCAAGAGGAAAACTCCAGAAAGCTATTGAAGACCTGGTGGCAAGACAGAAAGCTCAAATTCCCCAAACTGAGGGAAGCCTCTCCCTCTCTTCCAACTCATTTCCTTTCTTTCTTGTTTCTCTGATGCTAAAGAACAGTGCCACCCAGCTCCTTACAAGGCTTGAGAGAACGCCAGAAAGAAATCAGCCTGCCCACGGAGCCTCTGGGATGCACGAACCCACTGTGCTGCAGCAGTTCTGGCAGGGAGGAGAACAGGTGGCACATACAATATCCAGGGAAGTGCTTTCATATGTTCACTGCCCTAAAAGCTAACAAGATTAAATAGTAAAAATGGAAGAAAAGCTATGCTGCCTTCATTGGTACTCTGGACTGCACGCTGCTGTATAAGCATACCCCAATTTCTCACTAGATACTGTGTTTTCACTAGCTAGACTAAAAGTTCCCGGATACCATCAACAACATGTTTCTTTTGTTGCCCCCAAATGGTACACCACACAGAGTACATAGTGTTTGCTCAAGAAATGTTGTTCACTGACTGATTACTATTTTTCTTCCCCTCAGTATTTTCAGGAATACTTACTATTGACAAAACCATGCAGTCTTGGAAGCCAAGAGGAAATATTCATCTATTGGTATACATTTTCTCTTGGCTATGCATTAAACAGAGATTTCCTTTGGAAATGTAAACAAAGGATGCCTGATGAGGCAGGACAAAGAACTATATATAGAGATCAAGTGGCCAGAACAGCAAGGTCAAAGCATACCCTTCCTGAACCAGATTAAAGGAGTCTTCAGTCTGCCTCTACCTCCTTCCCAGGCTCTCCAGCCTGTCGGGGGCCAAGCTACTCGTGCTGCTTGACAAAGTCCAGGCTCGAGGATGCCTTCAGAAGATCTGGAAGCCTCCCAGCTGGCCCTTGTTATTTCCCGCTATATTATTAACTTTCCCACACGCTTCATTACTTGGAGCTTTAACAAAAAGTACACCATAATTCTGAGAAATATAACAAGAATTTACTCCCCTTTTATTTTCAGTTTTACTCCAAATACTTAAGGCAGGTAGCCAAAGCTCAAGGAAAGCTCACCCTACCTTTCCTGCTTACTCAGAAGAAACTCCCTCTTTGGAACCTATACAAGGTTGCCCCTTATTACAGCAGAGGAGTTTTATAGGAAATTACAGCATAAAGAGATATGGGAACCAGGACTGCGGGGAGGACCTCCTCCTGACTCACCAATTGCCCAGAAAAGAATTAGTAATAAGCTTCCTTTTCCCACTATAGTAGGACCCCCTAATGTAGCTGTAGAGATTTTGAGTAGAAAATGGTACTTTTCTAAAGGCAAACGTAGCATGGGAAAAATTAATTGATGGACTCTGTTTCCCAGTCCTATTTCATATACTAGGGTTCATGATCTATACATGAATAAGTAGTTTTTGATTAATAGAACTGGAGTAGAAATGGTTAGGGGGAGTTGATAAGTAATCAAGGACAGAACAAACAAGACCAAGACAGCCTTTAGGACCTAATTGCCCTTGCTATTGTTTCAATACCATGTACGACGCCGCACCCCAGGACACTGGAGACCGCTGGAAATTGAGTTTAGAATTAGTTAATGTACTAACAACAACAAACATGTTGTTGATGTTAACTTGTATAAAATAAACGACTACTAGCCTTATGCTAGGAAGATGCTTGCACCTTAGTCAGTGTGGGTGTCTTCTCATTCGCCGACGCCGTCTCACTCCCCTTCGATACCTCACCCCAGCTGGAGCTGGACTCCGGCACCAGCCCAGACAGAAAATGTTTTCCAACTGACTATCCAGTGGATTTGGAAAGCTGGGCAGCAACTCTAATAGGCTGCATTACCAAAGAATTCAGCTAACAAATCTGTGGTGATCCTAATCTCTGTTTCTGCAATAATAGAAAGACTGCAGCTTTGTTTACTTTCTGAGGAGAATAAAGAACAGGGAGAAAGAACCAGAAGAGGGAGGCAGTATTTACGGCCCATTTATGAAAAGTCAATCTGTGACAAAAACATTTGCAGACAATGAGGAAGGGGAACAGGTTTGGCAGGAAAATAGCCTATTCCATTTCTCTCAGAAGTGCCTCAGCTGGTGTCCTCCAGCCCTGCCCAGTGCAAAATGCCTGTTTTACACTGGGAATACAGTCATTCCCTACAGACAAATCTGGATTAGATAAAGTGAAAAAATTTCAAATCATTCTTCCATGTGTCGCTCTCATGATGGACAGTATCCTACTGTTTATTTCATTTTATAAAGTATGTGTAAGTATTTCTGAAGTCTCAAGTCCCTTCTTTAACTGCCTTTCTAATCCTAGGGCTTGTCCTGATGCCTTCTGGACCAACAGGCTGTGTGCTGAATGAGTATAATAAGTACCCTGGACTCATCCTATTATTATGGGGAAGTTTAGGGCACATCCCTAACCTTTCACAAAGGATGATGTCATAGTGCACAGCCATGGTCTTCCATAAACTGTCCCGTAGGGCCCTTGTCAAAAATAAACTGCTAAGCGGAATAGACTATGGAGTTAACTCCCCAAATATGTTCTCACCCTCAACATGTAATGCAGTGGCTAAAATTCTTTCCCAATTCTCAATTAACATTTTTATTCCACTGTCTTTATTTCCTCTACATGTGTATACATATCAGGGTGGATTGTATAGTACTTAAGTCCTCCAAAGGTAAATACTGTGATTGTGCTATTTTCTTTGTACATGGTACAAAGTCATGCATACATAACTCTTAGTAAAAGGTGATCTTTTGTGTGCCAGAGCAGACAGTGGCCTACACATGGATTTAACACATCCTTTGTTGGTTTGTCATGGGGCTGCTCTTCCTCCTACTTTGCTTACATCTGATGGCACTATTGTCATCTCATGAAGGCTCAAGCACAAATATTAACTTCAGAAAGGCACTGTTAAAACATTGCCTGTTACCTCAAAAGCCAGAATGAGTCTTCCTCTATTAACACAATGAGGCATTGTTTTATGAGACTAGCTCCTTGCTCAAAAAGAGTAGGGCCTTGAATACTAAGGTTTCATTAGTGCAATGGGCTGCAAAACGTTGGAACAGGGCTCTGTTTGGGTGAAGCTGGCCAGAGTAATAAGCTTCCCAGGGATGGAATGATAAGTTAGAGAGGTCCTTAAGTGAGTAAGCTATGAAAATATACTGCCAATACTACATCACGGAGAATACAGTTAATGATTCTGTAATATCTTACTACATTAATAGATAGTGACCACACTAGAGGGGGTGAGGATTTAATAATATGAGTAACTGCTGAACCACTGTGTTATATATTTGAAACCAACGTAAGATTGTATATCAGTGGTACTTTAATAATATAAAAAAAAATTTTTAAGAAAATAAACTGCTTATCTTGCCAATTTGACTACAATTTGCTCTATACTTAATAGCCTTTTTGATGAGAATGAGCAAGGTGATGATTATAATTTCTAACCACGTTTTATTCACTCTTAGCTGTTACCCCACCCTTAATCATGCAAATTCTAAGCCAGGGGATTCCTTATCTTGTCTCCTGCTTACAATACTTCCTTGTCTCCTCACCAGTGTGGATTTCTTAGACTGTAATCTAACAGCATAATCAGAAGCTTTGATAGAATGGAACATAGAGGGATTCTGACTAGCTGAAAACCACACTCTAAAATGCCTTCTGTTTTGTTTCCCCCTCTTGGAAAGGACAAACTAAAAAGAAAAGAGAATAAAGAATGTAACCATTCACTGATTGTGACCTATGAAATCTGGAAGACACATTAAAGGTCATGTAGTCAGGTCAACCCCTCATTTTATAGGTAAGGATGCTGAAGCTGAGAAGCTAAATAACTTAGACTCAAGTTCATACTACTAGTTAATGGCAGGGCCAACTCTAGAACCAATTTTTCAACTTATGTTCCAGTATTCTTTCTTTCCATTCCTTATGCTTCTAACTAAATTCCCCACCCCATTCCATAATCTCTCAGCTGAGATGAACTGGTATCCTGTGTGCTCACCGTATAGCACCACTCTCTACACAAATGGAGTGCCCAGCCAGGATTAAATTGCTATGGTGTACTCATCAAGCAAGTACACTACTTTGCAAAATGCAATACTTTAAGAAATCCAAACAATCAGGAGTGTTATTCATATAAGAAGATTCTTTGCCTTACAAGAAGATTTTCCACACTCTTAAATAGGAATCCCCAAGTGGGATAAAGAGATGAAATCTTAATAAAATTATTTTACCATACAAGTAAGATGAGAACTAGACAATCAGGTTATAAATAGATTAGGAACATTTTTACCCAACCACTGCCCATGAGGAGTCCTATAATACTTTACCCTACCCTGTTCCACTTTAAGCCCTACCATCGCTTCTTCAACAAAATCAACGTAAAACCAGACACTGCAGCTGAAGTTTCATGCTCTTCAGAAAAAGAAATAACATCTTTCTTTTATTACATCCATTTATGTAGAGGTCAACTCCTCTTGTAAGCTCTGCTCTGATATTCAATATAAGTAACAGTTTTTGAAAACCTTACATTTGTATATTTATGATTCACAGACAAGCTTAGCATATGTATCATTTGTTGATGACAAGAAAAAGCAGAAAGGTGATGAGTGAGGACCAGGTAAAGTGCATGAGGACAAAGGGAGGAGAAGGAGGGAAGAGGAGAAACTATCCTGATAATATTGTTACAGAAACAATATTGCATGGAATGAACTTCATCCTGCCCCAAGGACCCAGGATCCTCTACTTCCCTATGACACCCCAGCAATCTCTTTAAGGCACTATGATGTCCAGTTTGATGAAGGAAGAAACATACTTCATGTCGGATTCTCCTACTGCCTGCTGTTTGGAAAGAAGGGATTGTCCCTTGGAGTGTTGTCTCCCCAACCCATCACCACTGCCTATTTTTTTAAAACAATAGCTAACTGTCACTTTTCTTGGAATAAGTACCCTAAAGGAATGAGACTTCCTAGAACTATCATTCAGCCCTTCCCTCCAAGTGGCTGAGCTACACTCTGACAAAAGTCAAAGTTTTGTCCCCTCAAAGGATCACCCAATCCAGGTCCTCTGAAAGAATCACATATGTTTCTGTTACATACCTCAACTTGCTGGCAGATCTGTATTAGTTTGGCCATTTGGTTTTCTAGTTCACTGTTGCGCTTAACCAGGTTGGTGAGGTTCATCTCCAATGTTTGCTGGCATCGCAGAAAGTATGAAGCCAAAGGGAAACAGGGAAGAGGGGGAAAAAAGAAGAAATGTTCAATGAGCTTTGGAGACATTATCATGTGGAGATCAGTCAGTCAACGAACAGTTCAAGGATTCACTGAGCACTTGCTTTGGACCATATACACTGTTCTGGGTGCTACTTAATAATGTTGTATGTTTGCTCCAGATTGTCATATTGGGTAAATATGACATTCATGACTTTGTGGATGTAGGAATTCAATGACATTAAAGCACTTTATGTTTTCTGTAATATTTTAACTTTTTAAAAGTGTGCCGTAGTCAGTATCTCATTTTGCCCTTATAGTAATCTTGTGACATAGGAAGTACAGGTATTATTGAATGATTACCATTTGCCAAACACTATGCTAGACAATTTCATACATATCATTGAATAATCATAACAATCCATGAAGTAGGAGATGTCAGCATTTTATAGATGAGAACTGAGATTCACAGTGGGGGTAAAGTGCTTTGCGTAGTCATATATTAGTATGTGGCAAAGCTAGGGCTTGGAACCCAGGTCTCTAGCTTTCAGTCACAGCTTTGCCCTAGTTTTCCATGAATTTTTTATCCTTTTTTTGATAACATTTTATATTTATCAGTAGGTTCCTTCAGAAAAAGAAATATGGCATTTTAAATGTGGGATTCATCAAAATCTAGCATTGTAGCCCACAGTTCCCTTCTCTGACACTAAGGAACAGCCCATGGAAATGCCAGATTTCATAACACAAAGCCTGACTACATCAAGATAGAACACCTACTGCTTACCATTCCTTACTGCTACATAGATTTTTGGGGGGTACACATTAGAACAGCTTTGCAAATCTGTTTAATATAACATAATTATAACACTACTTAGAACTCTTAGCATATTTTCAGTTGAGCAAGCTACTCTCTTCTATCCCTTAAGTAAAAAAAAAAACAGAATGTTATTCACTCTAGATTGATAATGGGCTTTTTTATTCCTCCCCATTCCCAAGTCTTCAGCTCATAGCCTATTCCAAATGCAATACTCCAACTTCCTTCCCTTATTCTGCCAGCATTCCTTTCCTTGGTCATGTTCATTGCTTCATTGCTATCTCTACAGTTCCTGTGATTTGTAGTTACTCAAACTTCATGCTCTTGGTTGGGGGGGATGAGAGGGAGAGAGGAGGAGAGAGGGGAAGTGGAGGGAATGGGAAAAGACTTGTGTACTTGGCCCCTTTCTTGTCTACTAAGTAGCTGTGGCTCCTTAGTATCCCTGGCACTCTCCGATGAATCCACCCCACTCAGAGGACACATTCCCATGGACATATGTATTTCTAGAATGAGCAGTCTGATCTCACTTATTCTCAAACTGGATTATAAGAACCAGCTTAATCTTTGCTTCCCTTTTTGTCAGGTCTCTCGTGGTTTCTTTGGCTTTAATTCTATGGAAATGATTTTTCACCATTTATTCCATTTTTCTTGGCTTGGGTAGTGTCTCCCTTGGCCATCTTTAACTCCATGGCCACCTCAATCTGCAGCCTTCTCCTTAGCAAGAACAAAGAGAGGGAAAGGAAAAATGAAAGGCAGCAATCATTGGTTTGGACATGAACTCTATGCTGAGTAGATGTCAGAGGAAAAAAAGAAATGGGAGTTCAGTGATTTAAAACAACAAAGATACTGAGGACCTACTCTGTTCAAAGTGCAGTAACTTCAGTGATAAAGAGGTAAAATTAAGATGGGTCTTGAAAAGATAAGTAGGAGTTTAATAGACACAGATGGAGTGGGGCAGGGTGTTCCAGGCACAAGGAATAGCATGATGAAAAGTAAAAGGGAATGTTCAGGGAATAAAAGCTGACTTTGGCTAGAACAGAGGGTACAAGAGAGTAGAGGAGACAAGTTTGGAAATGGAAATCGAGGCCCTGTGATGAAGTTTTTGAATGCCTAGGTGAGGAGTTTATAGTTACTTTTTTTAAGGAGTAGGGGCCTACCAAAGACTTTTAAGCCAGATAATGACATAATCAGGTCTGCATTTATGAAATCAACCTGCCAGCAATATGTGGGGCACACTGAAACAGGAGAGCCTGGTGGCTGGAACACGGGTTAGGAGGAGGCTGCAATACTCAAGGCAGTTGCTAATGCAGGGCTAGGACAATCTAAGCGGATAATGGAGAGAAACATGTTTCAAGAAAGTATTCATCACTCTCAAATATACAGAGTGCAAGAAATATGAAGAATGATAAAAGACAGCCAGATTTGGTGATTAAAAGTTACTATTAACCTTTGAAAAAAGAGTTTCAGTAGAGTTTTGGAAACAAAACTGTACAGAGTTAAGGAGCACATCAGTTGTGAAATGTGGAGGCTACAGTCTGGACTCCTCTTCAAAAATATAGCCATAAGGTGAATATGATAGAGCTGTAGTTTGATGAAAGGGTCCAGCTTAAGTTAAATAGTGGGCACTGGTAACAGACCCACTCAGTTTGTCACTTCCACTAGCAGAGTGGTCTAGACTCCTAGATCAGAAGAAATCCCATGTATCACAAATTACTATATTGACATATTATGTAAACATAATGTAGATTGATGAACTCAGAGCAGATACAATATTAGAAATTTTAGAAATATTAGAAATATCTGTGTTTTAAACTGTATTGTGTTTCCATTAAAAAAGGGGGGATTCCATGGGGAGAATTTTTTCTAACAAGTACATGCAACCTGTTGTAACACTTGTCATGAAACTGATCTTATGAATAATGCATAGTGCAGAGCAGGACTAGATTCCCTGCTGTCTGTTCCTTGTTTATGGCCCAGACTGAGACTCACAGCTTCTGTAAAGCCACTGAAAACAAAAATTAGGGCTGAACACATAATTTGGGGTCTGGTTAGACCATGGACCTTGGGTTACCATCACAAAATTATGGCAAATGGTTGTTTTGCTCTGGTCCCCTAGCAATTTACAGAATGCCAGTACGTTTTAACAACATAGAACTAGAACTGACAAGATGACTCTAATTTCAACCTTACTTCATTAATATGAAAATGCTTTGAAAAATAAATCGTTGGCTAATGAAAACACCATCTGTTGATGGCTTTTTGCCACTGTTTTCTTTCATTATGAGACATAATTTGAGGAAAACCCTGAACATTTACTTACTCACTTCCTCTTCATTTACAAGGAATTAAAGCCTCCTCTCAAACTGGAATTGATTCTCAATAATGAACATATGCAAAGGGAAGTGGAGAATGCAGTCTATTTCCTCACCCTTCTTTATCATGCTTCGCGCTGAGGAATCATTTAAAACTAGAAACTCTGGGCCACTCTAGGTTTGAAAGATTTCATTGATTTGGCCAAGTAATTATCTTGTCTACACTCTGGCTGAGGCCACAAAGAGAACACAATCAGGTGTGTGTGTGTATGTGTGTGTATGCATATGTATAAAATCTCCTAATGAAACCCAAACATGTCTCTTTGTTACTGTGTTGTTGTTTGTTCCTTAAAAATTGGTTTATTTTGCTCTTTTTTTTTGTGCAGTCGAGTTAATGACTGGGCCAGGATCCCTCTGTTCAAGCCTAGTTAGTGCAGCTTTCTCAGAACACGTGACCCATGACTGCAAGAGAGTCAACGTGGTAGGGGAGATTGGAATGGAGATATCTGCTAGGAGGAAATGAGGACAGGAGTTGGCAGGGGATCAGGATGAAGCTCCCATTTCCTGCTACAGGAGGTCACCTCTGGGCCCTTCTGTGCTTCCGCCGTGTCAGGGTTAGAGAAGCCATTTGTGCTATGGAACTGTGAGACCCTCTTCACCCACTGATGACTACATCTTTACAGCTTTCACAAAACTGTACACGTGTCTAAACAGCACAGAGTGAGGGGAATGTTTGGCTGATCTGCATAATTGAGATTTTAAAAGGCCCAAGACAGCTAAATTAGCAGTCTACAATGATTCCATTTTTACCCACGTTCCACTTCATTTGTGTCATATAGACTAACTCTTTCTGTGTTGTCATACTTTTCCAAAGAGGAAAATGTTTTTGCCATTTTCAAGAAAGCCAGGCACAGCCTAACCTTCTTCCAGACAGCATCCCATAAAATGAAATGGCTTCTCTAACATTCTCAAATAATTGCTGGGTTTTCTTCACTTCTCTAGACACAGGTTATTTCAGGTAGCTGTCTCACTGGCTCTCTCAAGAAACCTAGCTTTATGTCAAACACCAGCTCTTCATTAAAGCCACAGAGATTCCCCTGATGGCACACGCTCACCTATGATCTCCATTCGTCATGCTCTATGAAGCCACATGCATTCACACATATGTGAGCACACCTGTGCATACCTACCCACCACAGCAAGTCTTGAAGCCTAAAAAGGGGTGGAGACTATTTGTTCTATTTAAACATGTAATATTGCCACTGAATGCCTGTATATTCTCTTACTTTTTAAAAGGTACAAGGGAAACATTATCCAAACCTACACAAGATCCCAACTGTTTTGATGTGGGAATTGACCCTTGGGATTTGGGTGGAGAAGTAAAGGGAAGAAAGGCCAACCCACTCCCAACCTGAGCCTTCCCAACTGACAGAAGACAACTTCATCTTTAAAAATAATCTGAGCCAATGATCCCGTTACTTTCCTTTGACATGCTCTTTTTTGACATCCAGTCTACTCACCAATGCTCCCAGCTCTTTCAAAAGCCAGTAGCCAAAAATCTTAGCATACTGTTGGGGTCACATTCTACCCTCTTTTTTTTTAAACTGGTTGTCTTAAAATACTTACTTTGCTTTTGCTTCAGTCTGTCACTTTATGTATCAATTACATATGGCCAGAACACACCATCTGGTCCACAAACTGAAGCCCACACCCTCATGCCAGAGTTATTCCTTCTCCAAACATTTATTTGCTGCTGTATAGACAGAGGCTATGTCTCAGAACGAGATGCAGGTGACATACTGGATGTACAAGATCTACTCTACGTGAGGTTTGTAATAGAATAACCAGACCAGTCCTCAAGCTAAGGGAAACAGGTTGCCATCCCTCTTCTCTTCAGAAGGTTCTGAAATCATCCAGCAAAGACCCACACCGACACCAGTTCCTTTATTAGAAACGCTACACAAACTATCCTGTATTTTTTTCTTTCCCCACTCTTTCAGGTGCATACCATGATTAAATCTCTAGTTTAATGTGTAAATTATTATTTGGACCTTCTAAAACAAAACCTATACTAAAAATCTAAATCTGGTGTTTATTTTGATAACACTCAGAATAGCAAGCCAAAGCCAACTCTACTTGCCCGGCCTCCATATTGTTTTCTATTTGCACTACTCCTCTTCAGTTCTTGCCTCTCATACATATCCTCCTCTTCTTTCCTCGCTCTTCCTTCACGCCTACCCTCTAGACCATTAATGTGCTGCAAGGCTTACTCCTGGGCCCTCACTTAGCTCACTACTGCATGGCTTTACTTCCATGCCTAAGGTACCCAAATCCATGTCTCTAGCCCTGATTTTTCAGCCTCCACAAAGGCCTGAATTTCACCTCCTTCTTGAACACTTGCCCATTCAGTTCTGAGAGTACCCCCATGTTTTCCCTTCTCCAGATACTTAAACAAACTGTTTTCTCTTGTCTAGAGCACTCCTTGCCCTTTATTCCATCCATGCCCCGCAACTGGGAATCCAAAAACCCACCCAAAGTGTCTCTTGATGTGCCTCCTATGCTCTCTCATAACCCGCTGTGCTCCCACTATCACAGCACTCACCACGCTGTCCTGTAACTGTGTCCTTAATTGTCAGTCTCCCCACAATAAGCTGAGAGCGCCTCCGGGGTTGGGACTGTGCTGCCTTTATCCTTATAACCCCAATACCTTTTTGGTGCTTGGCACCTAATGGGTGTTCAGTAAATGTATGATGAATGAGTGAATGTTAAATGTGAATGAGTGAATGTTAAATGACTCACAATCACATCAAACTCAAATCTAAAGTCAAATCATCCCTCCAAAACTGCTAGACCCTTCCTTATGTCCCTATTTATGTCCCTCAAGATTCTTCAAAACCTCTCCTATTCAAAATCATTTTTTAATTCTTTCTCTCCATTATCTATAACCACTGAGTCCTATTAATTCTTTCTTCACAGTCTCTCTCCAATTTAACCCTCTTCTCCAACAAATACATTCATTCATGATCCCCTGGTTTTAAGTGTGATGGTTTCCTTTCCTTGACTCTTCCTCTGTGCTTCAGAGTATCCTGGGCAAACCTTTGTCATGGTACTTACCATACTCAATTAGAATTTGTGACATACTTATCTGTCTCCCTTACTAAGTTCAAAGCTCCTCAGGGCAGGGACTGTGCCTTATTAACTGTGCCCCCAGCTCTGACCATAATGACTCGAACATTTTAAGTGTTCAATAAACAAAATGAGTGTTCATTAATTGTTTGTTAAATGAATGAATGAAATGCTGGCCTAAATCCCTGGTGCTACACAGTTTAAGCTGTTGTCTGTTCTATCTTCAGAGGCAATAAGGAATAAGATATTACCTCATTATATCAACTCTTCATGAACGTGAATGTCATTACATTTTCTCCTTTATTAGCATTACATTTTCCCCTTTAAACTTCACTTCTTTGGGTTCAATAATTCTCATTTCCTTAGTATTTCCTCACCTATATGCTATTCCTGTAATATGTTCTTTTGCCCAATAATAACAGACAGGATTTTCATCTGCCCACGAACCAATTTGAGTCAACATTTTGTAAATTGTTCTCAGACTGATGGTTGTTAGCTCCTTTCAGATGTTGGTGAGAAGACTTGGGACAAAAGAAATAACAGAAAAACAGAAAGATGAAAGCCCAGATAATAGGGGTATCCACTTACTAAACCTGCTCTCAAACTTAAGAAACAATAGAAAACGTCTCCCAGCATTAGGCCCTGCTAATGAGAACAGTGCCAGAGAATCGGTATAATTATTGGAAGGAAAAGAACAGGAGTTCAAATGAGTGTTAGCACATAGTTTGAGTGGAGATGGAAATGCCTTTTTTGCCCATAGACACACACAAAATACGTACAGATTTATACATACTATAGGTAATGGGGAGCAAGTTTTGGACAATAAAGAAACCACAGAGAAGACAGATCTACAAGCAAGAATGATCTTATGAATGTTGGAGGCTGACTTAGCTGAGAAACCCCATGATAGGTATTACCCCCAATGCCATACACATATGTCCACCACTATCCCTTAGAGAGTGCAAATCTGGGCTCAAATCTTTGCTTTTGTTACATTTAGCAACTATGATTCAGTATCTAAGTGAGGAAAAGTGAGAAGCAACTTTTCCTGTTCCCTCACCTATGGTAACCCACCCTGGCCTCCACTGAACATTTTTAGTATAAGGATGTATGCTCTGACTCATTTATTTAGAGAGATTCCCTAGCTCCAGGATAGTTTCTCCTGAGGCCCTTACCCTCCTTAGGGTGGCCACAGAAAGCTTGCCTTACTTACACTTATGGCCCCTTCATGCCCAACTTATCTATAGATATGCTCACAGAAGATTGACACAAGTCTAGAAACACTCTCTCCTCCTCACACACAGTGACACACATATGTAGATACATGTAGACACAGTCATTCTCAGACACTCCTTGCAGAAATACACACACTCATATATAGTGACACATACAAATGTATGCAAATATACTCTCAACCTAGTCTCTCATAAATATATTTCTTTCTTTCTCTTATATTCATACTCATACCAGTTCATAAACAGTCAAATGCCCATTGGTAGATAAGTTGAGAGGGTATCTGTCTTGGCAGACAGAAGTGGGTGTCAAGTGGGTGACTAGACAAATGACTGGGAGAAGGTGGCAGCTGAGTGAGAATGGCTGGATGGGGATGGATGACAGAGTGACTGAGTAGGAAGAAGGACAAGTAATCAACTATGATAAGACTCTAGAATATCATATTTTCCAACCTTTTAACTATTGTTGTGGCTTTCCTTTGAACATTCTCCAAGCCTCCAATCTCTCTTCTCTTTTTGTCTAGCAACCTTCAGGTCTGTCTTAGTCTGTGTGTGTGTATATGTGTGTGTGTTTTACTTTCCCATAAAAAAGGCTTACTCTAGTGCCAGGTAATATTTTATAACAACAAGACCCATGATATGTAAATGTAACTACATTTAAGAATTATTTGTAGAAATGAATTTGTGGAAATGTAATGAGAAAAAGAAAATGTGCTTGTTTATGCCTTTCAGGAAATTCCTCTATTCCCCCTGGCTTTCATCAGCTATATTTTTGGCAGGCTGTGGGCATGGAAATGTGAAGACATCACTCTCAAAGAGAATTATGATAATCACATCTGATTTATACAGATGTCACCATAAGGTGAGGCAGTTGGAAAATCCAGCAATCAAAATGAATAGGCTCTTAAAATTAAGGACATGCCATACTTCTGCTAACACTCTGGTTTTTAACATTATCAGTCACAGGAGATATTTTTTTCAGACTTATAAGGTATTCACAATGGCAAGACGGATTTGTATGAGAACCAAAGCAAGCTGTAGACACTGATCAATACTTCCTGAAAATCCATTACAAAGATTTAATTCATTTGATTTCTTGAGCAAATACTGTATGTGCTAAGGAGGGTACAAAAGAAGTAAAAGACATTGTGCTTGGCTTCAAAGAATGTATGGTACATTTGGGGTGTGTCAGAGTGGCCTTGTGGGCTTTCAATTGA
>JAVSCE010008505.1:0-70510 GCA_032199065.1 Smutsia gigantea | reverse complement strand
ATATACAATGGGGAGATGACAGCCTCTTCAGCAGCTGGTGTTCGAAAAACTGGACAGCTACATGTAAGAGAATGAAACTGGACTACTGTCTTGCCCCATACACAAAGGTAAACTCAAGGTGGATCAAAGACCTGAATGTAAGTCATGAAACCATAAAACTCTTAGAAAAAAACATAGGCAAAAAATCTCTTGGACATAAACATGAGCGACTTCTTTATGAACATATCTCCTTGGGCAAGGGAAACAAAAGCAAAAATGAACAAGGGACTATATCAAGGTGAAAAGCTTCTGTACAGTAAAGGACACCATCAGTAGAACAAGACATCCTACAGTATGGGAGAATATATTCATAAATAACGTATCTGATAAAGGGTTGACATCCAAAATATATGAAGAACTCATGCACCTTAACAAACAGAAAGCAAATAATCCAATTAAGAAGTGGGCAGAGGACATGAATAGGACACTTCTCCAAAGAAGAAATTCAGATGGCCAACAGGCACATGAAAAGATGCTCCATCCCAATCATCAGAGAAATGCAGATTAAAACCAATGAGATATCACCACACCAGTGAGGATGGCCAACATCCAAAACACAAACAGCAACAATGTTGGCTGGTGATGTGGAGAAAGGGAACCTTCCTACACTGCTGGTGGGACTGCAATTAGTTCAACCATTGTGAGCAGTATGGAGGTCTTCAAAGACTCAAACAGAGTACGATTTGACCCAGGAATTCCACTCCTAGGAATTCCCACTCAAGAATGCAGCAGCCCATGTGCGCGACAGATGCACCCCTATGTTTATTGCAGCAATTCATTTACAATAGCCAAGAAATGGAAGCAACCTAAGTGTCCATCAGTAGATGAATGGGTAAAGAAGATGTGGTACATATACACAATGGAATATTATTCAGCCATAAGAAGAAAACAAATCCTACCATTTGCAACAACATGGATGGAGCTAGAGGGTATTATGCTCAGTGAAATAAGCCAAGCCGAAAAAGACAAGTATCAAATGATTTCACTCATATGTGGAGTATAAGAACAAAGAAAAAAACTGAAGGAACAAAACAGCAGCAGACTCACAGAACCCAAGAACGGACTAATAGTTACCAAAGGGAAAGGGACTGGGGAAAATGGGGCGGGAAGGGAGGGATAAGAGGGAAAAAGGGGCATTACGATTAGCAGATGTAATGTTGGGGGGGCACGGGGAGGGCAGTACAACTCAGAGAAGACAAGTAGTGATTCTATAGCATCTCACTACGCTGATGGACAGTGACTGTAATGGGGTTGGTGGGGGGACCTGATGAAGGGGTAGTTTAATAATCGTAATATTGCACATGTAATTGTAAATTAATGATAATAAAATAAATTAAAAAAAAAAAAGGAGCCTGCAGAGTCCATCACTAACTCTGAAAACATTGGTGCTAGAAGGGTATCAGTGTCCCTCAGGGCTAGAAAGGGCGTCAAAGCCCACACTGCCCCTCATACCAGCCCCAGGCTCTGAGTGTGGACGTCTGCAGGGCCCATCCTGGCTCCTCTTCTCATTCATTACAGTCCTCCCTGGAGATGCTCCCATGGTTCCCCATAGTAACTCTGGGCAGAACATAAAATGATGTATTTGTTAAGAATAACAGATACAAATGGAGACTGTTTTATTCATTAACTATTTGATAAGAGCCAGGCATGTGTCAGAGGCTCCATATTACAGATTTTCACCATTTAATTAAAGCCCCTTTGTCCCAACAGTCAATAGCCCTATAAGGGCAGCAGCCTTGTGTACATTGCATGTAATTGTAAATCCAACCCCTGACATAGATCTAGACATAATAGGCACTTAATAAACATGGGATGAATTAATATTGTTCAACCCCCTTACTTCAGAGTTGGGCATACTGTGCTTCTGAACAATTAGATGCTATGGGCAAAGTCATACTCCCAGATTGACCTGCCACAGAATAAGACCAGTGCTTCCTGAGGAACAACGTGATAGTAAAGGCTGATTAAACACTGCTTTGGGGAAAGCGACTTTAAGGGAGGTATCATTTGGATTAAAGCACTCTGGAATTGGACAAAGAGCTCTACATTCAAACCCGAGGTCTGTGTCTCTGCAGTGGACACCTATGAATAGCCTCCCCAGAACTCTCTTCCTCCTAACAAAGAGCCTCCGCTTGCATTTGCACTTCTGAGGACACTAACTTTACCCCTCAGCATCAGTAGACGTCCTAGGGTCAAACTAAGCAGGGGAGTCCACAATGAGCCTACAATGACTGACGGAGAGCCAACATACAAGCTCAACCAGATCAACCTTAGTGAATTTCAAGACTTCTGCTTCTAATGCTGTTTGATGGCCCTTCATAAGATAGAACTCCCTAACACCAGCACAAATCTCTGGATCAAACCGTACCTGAAGCCCATCCCATGGCTAGATCTCTCAGTTACAAGAACCACTAAATTCCTTTTATTATTTAAGCCTGTCTGGGGGTTTTCTTTTGCTTGCAGCCAAAAAAAATCCTAGCATGTACTAGATATGTAACACTGGAAAAGTAAAAATGGAGATAACTTTCACTTCAAAAGGACATCTTGTAGATCAATGAAGGACAAGAAGCGGCCTAGAACAATGTCTGGCACTTAACCAGCCCTAAATATTCTTTACTTCTATGGAAGGCTCTACCACCAAGTTCCTTTAAATAGCCTTTTCACCCAATACACTAAAGAAATGCTTTACAAATGATCTTCCACTTAGCAAAGCTGCAAGAGCAGCCAAAAATAAAGGCATAAAAAGGTTAAATGTCATTGAAAATTAAAGCTCAATGCAAAATGGAAATAAACATCCCTTAAGTTATAATAAACATCTATATAATGTCTACAAGCACACAGAGTCACAGACTTTGTTATACATATACCCATGTATAAACAAAAATGTGATGCAATGAAAATCTAATTTTTACCAAACAAGAAACGTTCGCTCTATGAAGGGGGCCGTTATCAGTTGCGCTGTGTTTGGCTCACTCCCTTCCCACCTCAACTCCCTCCCCATCCCACCTCCCAACCCACAGTACACAAGGAGGTACCAGGGCAAATAAGGTTCTGATCAAGTGGGCTGACTCCAAGGCTGGGATGGTCAGTAGAGGTGGTTCCCTAGGCAAGCAAGAGAAGCCAGAAAAAGGAGATAAAGACACGTCCTTGCAAGAACCATCCAGAGGCAAAACCAGAAAAGCCAGGTTGTCTGAATTCCACAGGGCAAATTCCAGGCCGGAAATGGGAGAAAGGGCCAAGGAAGTCAGGAGCAAGAAATAACAGTGGGGAAGGAAGAGTGAAATTCAGCCAAGACAGTAGCCAATATCAGCAATAGTCAATACTTACTAAGCACACCACCATTAAGATCTTTACTTGTGTTAGATCTCATTTAATTCTCACAAAAACCCTTGAAGCTATTATTCTCCCTATTTTAAAACTTACGGAAAAATTTTAACATACACAGTAGTAAAGAGAGCAGTTCACGAAACGTTATCTGTAACGGCTAACTATAAAAGTAATCTATTTATGGCAACTCTTGATTTATCGGTACTTCCTCTACCTGCTTCTCACCACTGTTCTCACCCCCAGCACCAAGAAATCACCAGCAAGACATGTCAGTAAGCTCAGGCAAAATTTTGAGTCAACTTCATAGTTTTGACTTCGTAAGCTTATGGACTGGTTTCTAAAGCACGTGAATCTCCCTTCCCCTGGAACGAATAGGCTCCATTCTCTGCTCTGTCATCAGCAGTGACGACAGAAAACACCAGTGAGACAGCAGAGTTGTGCTGCCGCATCTAAAGACATGAGGGAAAGATCTCCAAACCCCACCCTTCTCCATAAATTCCATTAGGGGCATCATGCCTTTGCATCTTGGCACACTAATGCTACCTGAATTCCTTGGTGATTTTCCTCATGAGTATCTTAATTTTGTCTTTCCAACTAAATCATACACTGTGACCCTATAAGTCCACTGCCTAAACCTCTTCAGGATCAAATCCAAACTATTGGCCATAGGCAGAAAGGCCCACCACATCTGGCACTCACATTTCTCTCTAGTTTGTCACCACTCCTAACACACCTTGAGGACATGGAAGATCTCGGTGTTCTACTAAAGTGCAGCTCCAGCCGTCTGCGAGCATTTTCCCACCTCTTACCCTTTGACCGAAATGTCCTCCTCTTCAATGCCACCTGCCAGGGTCCCCAAGCAGCCTGGCTATGGCTAACATTCCTTTCCCTACCTTCACAGAGCCTTTTGTGATAATCCATCCCTTCCCAAGACTAGGCTGGGTACCATGCCTCTGTATTCCCATAATGCCTTATACATCTCTCTCTGCACACCTACCACACTATTTATAGTGACTGGTCCTTAGGTCTCCCATTGTCCATTTTATGCATCAGTCCTTGAGCATTTACTCATTTTTTAATCCTTTTTTTTTCATTTAATGGAAACCCAGGACACAATGAGTTCATTTGGACTTAGTCCAAGTAAGAGTATTTATGCATATCTGCACAAGTAGCTGGAAATCTAGTAAAAATATACTTTTTCTCATTTTTTAGTCTCTCATGCCTAACAAAGGGCCCAGCACACAATAGGCCTTCAGATAATATTTATTGAACAAAACAAGGCAATGGAAGGGTAAGAAGATAGCCAGATGGATAGCAGGGAGCACACCTTCCACTTTGTAAAGTCTCTCCTGAGGGCTTCATGGCTGGTAGATGCTTAGGTGTCTGACTGACCCACCCAGGTAATAAGCCCCTTGGGTCAGCTGCCCACCATGCACTGGAACTCCCTCCTTCCAGCTCTCCAGGTGGCCACTAATCCTAGTGCTCACTTACTGGACAGACAAGCATGTGGTCACCCTGCCCGCCGCACCCTTCATTGGGATGCTGACTTGAATCACCCCCTCCATCAGGCCCTTGTCTGACACTGACCACACACTCCCACTCTCTGGAGCACCCCACTCTAGCTCAAGATGCATATCACCCCAATCACAAGAGCTAGCCTTTTCTGGGCCTGGGCCCACTCAGCCATGGACTTGTTAGAAATGCCACATCACCGCCATGAGGACTGTTCAAAGCACCGTGGGTCAAGGTACCGATCCCACCCACCACCCAATCTTGGCACATGCACCATGTAACATGCTACACTAATAAAAACAAAAATGCTTTGAGAAACTACATCTCACTATTAGCACTGCCTTGGAGTTTGTCTACTTGTATTAACTAAGTGTGTTGTGGGGCTGGGGGGCATGGGGGGCAGCCACAAGAGAGAGGAAGTCATCAAATCTCTCCCTGCCATTAAGTTACAGTTTCTGCTTTGAGGTAAGACTTAAAATTTAGATTACACTGGTATTCTCTTTGCAAATCACAACTGAATTGTCCTAGATCCCCCACCAGATATAAGCTACAAGATACTGTACTTTAAGTTCTACTGTCATTTTATGTTCCCCTGAAAAATAAAGATGTTTTATTATGGTAATCAGCAGGTTATAAAGCACTCACCCTCTCTCCAGAGTAAATCAAATCAGACATATCTTCCCCTAGACATTTTTTTAAGGCCTTTCATTTGTTCTAGAAGTTGTAACAATTTTTCAGAGCGACAGTCCTGGATTTATTGATTCACAAATGGCCCAAGTTTGTCAAGTAGGGTTATTCTTCTTTGCATAGAAAGAGGTTTAAAGGGAGGATTTAACTTTCTAATTTACAGATAACACGACCCTTTTTTTTTTTTTGCCTCTTAGGAAGTATACATGGGACCCTTTGATGCAAAAATTAACTAAGACCCCAAATCTAAAACCAAGGAGGAAGGACATTCTAAGGGCCTCTCAAGCCGATATGCCAGAACAGAATTTATTTCTATAAGTATATGTCCCTGAAAAGACTTTTCATTCAAAAAATTTGCAATAATTTATTCATCTGACACAGATGACTTCCAACCTAACACCTCTGAGGCCTTAGACAAGTTTTGTTTTATCTGATGTGGAATACTGATGACAATACTTCACAGCAGTAGTCCTTTAAGAATTTGGGCTAAGGAGGCAGAAATGCTCATAGATGCTCCATACCAAATAGCCATTCATTACTCTGTTATACTGAAACTCCTGAAAGAATGGAGTGGTATTAAAATGGTGAAATCAGAGGACTTGCAGGAAGATGGCAGCACGAGCAGGGTGGCAAAAATCTCCTCCCAAAACTATATATACCTATGAAAATATAGCAAATACATCTATTCCTAAAAGACAGACCAGAATACACAGGAAAGCGCACAGCGTGCAGCTACACCTGAGAGGACACAGCACCCCGCAACGCAGGTAAGATACAGAGTCGCGACCCGGCAAGACCCAAGCACTCCCCCACCCCAGCGCACCAGCAGGAGGAGAGGATTCAGAGCCGGGAGGGAGTGGAAGTACACCCCGCAAAATAACCAGCCCCGGTGATCTGCGCGGGGAACATTGACACACATCGCATGGTGTAGCGGAGATTGCAGAGACGGAGGGTGCAGGATCTGAGTGGGGAATGTGCCAGGGTGCTTGCATACGGCTCCCGGGAAGGAAAAAAAGAAGAAAAGCTTGTGCTTTTTTTCAGCGGTCTTAAAGAGACAGGAGCCCAGTGGAGGAGCCAGATAACCCCGGCACACTCAGCCCAGCAGGCTGGGAGTCCTGGTGAGTTGCGGACCCCTTAGCTGGCGACTGGGAAAGGGTGGCCGCACTTAGACTTCCCACAGAGATCAACAGCCTCCCATTCGTTCGGACCCAGGCCAGAGCTATAAAGGGCCCTGCAGCACGGCCACAGCTGCGGAACAGTGGAGCAACAGCACCACCTACAGCATCCTCACAGAATCTACTCCTGGTGGACGTTTTTTTTTGGTTGTTTTTGTTTTGTTTTGTTGTTTTTTGTTTTTTCTCCCCTTTCGTTTTTTCTTTTCTTTTCTTTCTTTTTTTCTTCTTTCTTTCTTTCATTTTTTTTTCTTTTCAAAGTCTTAAAGAGCCCAGCTGACATACGTGGCAACTACCAGGAACCACTTCTATAGCCATGAAAAGACAGAGGAATATGGTCCAGACTAATATCAACCAGACAACCCAAGAGAGGGAGCCGGAAGGGATGGAAATGCATAGACTTCCTGAAAAAGAATTCAGAATAAAAGTCATAACCATGCTGATGGATCTACAGAGAAATGTGCAAGAGCTGAGGGAGGAAGTGAGGGAAGTCTGGAAAGACAATGCAGAAATGAGACAAGCGATCGACGGGCTTAACAGCAGAATGGATGAGATGCAAGAGACTGTTAATGGAATAGAAATCAGAGAACAGGAATACAGAGCAGCTGAGGCAGAGAGAGATAAAAGGATCTCTAGGAATGAAAGAATATTAACAGAACTGTGTGGCCAATCCAAACGGAACAATATTCGCATTATAGGAGTACCAGAAGAAGAAGAGAGAGAAAAAGGGATAGAAAGTGCCTTTGAAGAAATAATTCCTGAAAACTTCCCCATGCTGGGGAAGGAAATAGTCTCACAGGCCACGGAAGCCCACTGATCTCCCAACACAAGGGACCCAAGAAAGACAACACCAACACACATAACAATTAAAATGGCAAATATCAAAGATAAAGACAGAGTATTAAAGGTAGCTAGAGAGAGAAAAAAGATCACCTACAAAGGAAAACCCATCAGACTATCATCAGACTTCTCAACAGAAACCTTACAGGCCAGAAGAGAATGGCATGATATATTTAACATAATGACTCAGAAGGGCCTCGAACCAAGAATATTGTATCCAGAACGATTATCATTTAAATATGACAGAGGGATTAAACAATTTCCAGACAAATGAAAGTTGAGAGAGTTTGCCTCTCATAAACCACTACAGGATATCTTAAATGGACTGATCTAGAGGGAAGCACCCCTAAGGCAAAAAAGATGTCATCAGAGAAAATAAAATCATAGCAAAGAAAGCAGACCATCCAAATACTAACTAAAGGCAAAAAATAAAACACCTAGTATATAAAGAATGGAGGAGGAAGAATAGGAAGGGAGAGAAATAAAGAAATATCAAACAGTGTTTACAATAACTTAACAAGAAAGTTGAGTTACATTGTTAGATGGTAAAGAAGCAACCCTTGAACCTTTGGTAACCACGAATCTAAAGCCAGCAATGGCAATAAGCACATATCTATCAATAATCACCCTAAATGTATATAGACTGAATGCACCACTCAAAAGACACAGAGTAACAGAATGGATAAAAAAGCAAGACCCATCTATATGCTGCTTACAAGAGACTCACCTCAAACCCAAAGATATACAGACCAAAAGTGAAGGGATGGAAAAAGATATTTCATGCAAAAAACAAAGAGAAAAAAGCAGGTGTTGCAGTACTTGTATCAGACAAAATAGACTTCAAAATGAAGAAAGTAGCAAGGGATAAAGAAGGACATTACATAATGATAAAGGGGTCAGTCCAACAAGAAGATATAACCACTATAAATATATATGCACCCAACACAGGAGCGCCAGCATATGTGAAACAAATACTAACAGAATTAAAGGAGGAAATAGACAGCAATGCATTCATCTTAGGAGACTTCAACACACCACTCACTCCAGAGGACAGATCAACCAGACAGAAAATAAGTAAAGACACAGAGGCACTGAACAACACACTAGAACAGATGGACCTAACAGACATCTACAGAACTCTGCACCCAAAAGCAACAGGATACACATTCTTCTCAAGTTCACATGGAACATTTTCCAGAATAGACCACATACTAGGCCACAAAAAGAATCTCAGTAAATTCAAAAATATTGAAATCCTACCAACAAACTTCTCAGATCACAAAGGTATAAAACTAGAAATAAATTTTAGAAAGAAACCAAAAACGCTCACAAATACCTGGAGACTTAACAACATTCTCCTAATTAATCAATGGGTTAACGACCAAATCAAAACAGAAATCAAAGAATATATGGAGACTAATGACAACAACAACACAAAGCCACAACTTCTGTGGGAAACAGCGAAGGCAATTCTAAGAGGAAAGTATATTGCAATCCAGGCCTATTTAAAGAAGGAAGAACATCCCCAAATGAACAGTCTAAAGACACAATTACTGAAATTGGAAAAAGAAGAACAAATGAGGCCCAAAGTCACCAGAAGGAGGGACATATTAAAGATCAGAGAAGAAAAAATAAAATTGAGAAGAATAAAACAATAGAAAAAAATCAATAAAACCAAGAGCTGGTTCTTTGAAAAAATAAACAAAATAGATAACCCCTAACCAGACTTATTAAGAGAAAAAGAGAATCTACACACATAAACACAATCAGAAATAGGAAAGGAAAAATCACGACAGACATGACAGAAATACAAAGAACTATAAGAGAATATTATGAGAATCTATATGCTAACAAGCTGGAAAACATAGAAGAAATGGACAACTTCTTAGAAAAATACAACCTTCCAAGACTGACCAAGCAAGAAACAGAAAAACTAAACAGACCAATCACCAGCAACGAAACTGAATTGGTAATCAAAAAACTACCCAAGAACAAAACCCCCAGACCAGATGGATGCACCTCTGAATTCTACCAGACGTACAGAGAAGAAATAACACCGATTCTCCTTAAAGTTTTCCAAAAAATAGAAGAGGAGGGAATACTTCCAAACTCATTCTATGAAGCCAGCATCACTCTAATACCAAAACCTGGCAAAGACCTCACCAAAAAAGAAAATTACAGACCAATATCCCTGATGAACGTAGATGCAAAAATACTCAACAAAATATTAGCAAACCGAATTCAAAAATACATCAAGAGGATCATACACCATGATCAAGTGGGATTCATCCCAGGGATGCAAGGATGGTACAACATTCGAAAATCCATCAACATCATCCACCACATCAACAAAAAGAAGAACAAAAACCACATGATCATCTCCACAGACGCTGAAAAAGCATTTGACAAAATTCTGCATCCATTCACGATTTAAACTCTCAACAAAATGGGTATAGATGGCAAGTACCTCAACATCATAAAGGCCATATATGACAAACCCACAGCTAACATCATACTTAACAGCGAGAAGCTGAAAGCTTTTCATCTAAGTTCAGGAACAAGACAGGGATGCCCACTCTCCCCACTGTTATTCAACATAGTACTGGAGGTCCTAGCCACGGCAATCAGACAAAATAAAGACATACAAGGCATCCAGATTGGTAAAGAAGAAGTCAAACTGTCACTATTTGCAGATGACATGATATTGTACATAAAAAACCCTAAAAATTCCACTCCAAAACTACTAGAACTAATATCTGAATTCAGCAAAGTTGCAGGATACAAAATTAACACACAGAAATCTGTTGCTTTCCTATACATTAACGATGAACTAACAGAAAGAGAAATCAGAAAAACAATTCCATCAAAAAGAATAAAATACCTAGGAATGAACCTAACGAAGGAAGTGAAAGACCTGTACTCTGAAAACTACAAGACACTCCTAACAGAAATTAAAGAGGACACTAACAAATTGAAATGCATCCCACGATCTTGGCTAGGAAGAATCAATATTGTCAAAATGGCTATACTACCTAAAGCAATCTACAGATTCAACGCAATCCCTATCAAACTACCAACAGCTTTCTTCAATGAACTGGAATAAATAATTCTAAAATTCATATGGAACCACAAAAGACCCCAAATAGCCAAAGCAATCCTGAGAAGGAGGAATAAAATGGGGAATTACACTTCCTGACTTCAAGCTCTACTACAAAGCCACAGTAATCAAGACAATTTGGTATTGGCACCAAAACAGACCCACAGACCAGTGGAACAGAATAGAAAACTCCAAACATTAACCCAAACATATACAGTCAATTAATATTTGATAAAGGAGCCTTGGATATACAATGGGGAGATGACAGCCTCTTCAGCAGCTGTTGTCGGAAAAACTGGACAGCTACATGTAAGAGAATGAAACTGGACTACTGTCTAGCCCCATACACAAAGGTAAACTCAAGGTGGATCAAAGAACTGAATGTAAGTCATGAAACCATAAAACTCTTAGAAAAAAACATAGGCAAAAATCTCTTGGACATAAACATGAGCAACTTCTTCATGAACATATCTCCCCGGGCAAGGGAAACAAAAGCAAAATGAACAAGTGGGACTATATCAAGCTGAAAAGCTTCTGTACAGCAAAGGACACCATCAGTAGAACAAAAGACATCCTACAGTATGGGAGAATATATTCATAAATGACGTATCCGATAAGGGGTTGACATCCAAAATATATAAAGAACTCACACACCTCAACAAACAAAAAAGCAAATAATCCAATTAAGAAATGGGCAGAGGACATGAATAGACACTTCTCCAAAGAAGAAATTCAGATGGCCAACAGGCACATGAAAAGATGCTCCACATCGCTAATCATCAGAGAAATGCAGATTAAAACCACAATGAGATATCACCTCACACCAGTGAGGATGGCCAACATCCAAAACACAAACAACAACAAATGTTGGCGAGGATGTGGAGAAAAGAGAACCCTCCTACACTGCTGGTGGGACTGCAAATTAGTTCAACCATTGTGAAAGCAGTATGGAGGTTCCTCAAAAAACTCAAAATAGAAATACCATTTGACCCAGGAATTCCACTCCTAGGAATTTACCCTAAGAATGCAGCAGCCCAGTTTGAAAAGGACAGATGCACCCCTATGTTTATTGCAGCACTATTTACAATATCCAAGAAATGGAAGCAACCTAAGTGTCCATCAGTAGATGAATGGATAAAGAAGATGTGGTACATATACACCATGAATATTATTTAGCCATGAGAAGAAAACAAATCCTACCATTTGCAACAACATGGATGGAGCTAGAGGGTATTATGCTCAGTGAAATAAGCCAGGCGGAGAAAGATAAGTATCAAATGATTTCACTCATATGTGGAGTATAAGAACAAAGAAAAAAACTGAAGGAACAAAACAGCCGCAGACTCACAGAACCCAAGAACGGACTAATAGTTACCAAAGGGAAAGGGACTGGGGAAAATGGGTGGGAAGGGAGGCATAAGGGGGAAAAGGGGGCATTACGATTAGCAGATGTAATGTTGGCGGGGCATGGGGAGGGCTGTACAACTCAGAGAAGACAAGTAGTGACTCTATAGCATCTCACTACGCTAATGGACAGTGACTGTAATGGGGTTGGTGGGGGGGACCTGATCAAGGGGTAGTTTAATAACCATAATATTGCACATGTAATTGTAGATTAATGATACCAAAATAAATTATAAAAAAAAAAAGAATGGTGAAGACAAAGAGGTGGCTGGTGTTCTTCAAGGCCTATGAGAAGCAGAGTTGTGACAAGAGAAAGCAGGTTAGACAATTTAGGAGGCTCCTGAACACCATCAAAAGGAAAAGCGCCCTGATTAAAGTGTCTCAAGTGGGCTCAGAGTAAGAACCAACTGAGGAACTCAGTAAATCACTTCTTCCTTTGAGGCTCAGTTTCCTTATACATGAAATGGGATTGTTCTAAGCAGCCAGTGAGATAATCTTTTAAATAAAGATCTTTTAGAAACTTTATGCAAAGCTTTGGCATTATACCCCCTCAGAAGCTGAACACCTTGGGGTAAAATGCCTCAACTTCTAGAATAAATAAGCACAACGAGAGGAGCCCCTAGCTCCTGAATATCCAGGAGCTGTTAGTCCTAGAGGTGAAGGTATTCTTCAATACTACTTACTTAGAAAGCACCTTTTTAGAACTACAATTACAGCACCTATTCTTGGAAACAGGTAAGTCCGGAAAGCATTCCATTGCCTCCACAAAGCCCAGGCAGAGCACAGCCATCGCTTCCCTCACTCCCGCAACATAAGCACAAACGAGCCTGCGACGTCACTGAGATGGGCCCCACTGCTGGGCTGGCAGTGCGATTACCACTTGCTCAGATGGCCCACAGAGGAGAGACAGTGTGTTGTATGGATCGACAGCCTTTCACCGCAAGTAGGCAAAAATACAAAATGTATGAACAATATTTAACCATCCTCAATAATCAATAAGCCATTTACCTTAAGTTCTTTCCAAAAATGTACCCAAATTAGTGCCACAGAAGAAAAGAGCAAGTATCAGAAGCATCTATGGCTGAGCAAAGGGATATGGGCAATGACAAGAGCCATCTCTGACCTGCACATACTTTATGGGAGAATCAGAGAGAGGCGATTTCCAGACCTGGCTGCCTTTCAGTAACACCTGGGCAGCTTAAAAAGACCAATGTCTGGGCCCTGTGCTAGAGGTTCTGGTTTAACTGGTATCGGATGTGTCCTGGCCACCTGCACTTAGATACACCAACACTGCAAACCTCTGACTCAGAGGGTCTCCGAACGGTGTAGCAGTAGTCAAGAAAACAATTTTGAAATTTATTTCCGACAATAACAGCAATAACAACACAGAACAGTCATAATAGTAAATACCAAGTGGAGGCCATGTGTTTCAGTTTGACATTTTTAAGGAGAAAAAAGTACAAAAGTGCACTTATGAAAACCAAATGCTAGGCATTTTGACTCAGGAGGTGATTCCATGGCTTTATGCTTTTGTCAAAACCCATGTACACACACTAACAATTGTATGGAAATTCAAAATAAATTTAACACATACAGAAAAAAAGTCAAATGATGTGTTCATTTAATCCAGTAATTCTCAATCTTAGCTGAATCACATAATCACCCAGAGACTTTTAAAAATCCTGACACCCAGGCTGCACCCCAGATCAATTACATCAGAACCTCCAGTGGGACTCAGCCATCAAGAGTTTTAAAAGCCCTGCAGGTGATGCCAGTAGGCAGCCATGACTTCCAACCCCCTGCAAAACTGTAGGAAGAATACAGACAGAAGTGATCTTAACACTTCTCCAAGGAAATACGGCTCCAAACGAGTGCTGTCATATCTACATCTACCTTCTACTCACCCAGGGAATTCACAAAAATCTGCCCCTTTCCAAATTATCTTTTTTTTCTCCTATCAACTTGCATTTGGTTTCAAGATACTGTCATGATCCACAAGCTAAACAAGAGGTACCCTGATGCCCACTAATAGCACACAAAGTTGCCTCAAAACCTGTTGACAAGTTTCCAGTCATTGCAGGGCTTCTGAAACCTCAGGCTGGGTATTACACAGACTGCTGGCCCCCACCCGGAGATTCTGATTCAGGAGGCCTAGGGTACGGCCCCAGAATCTGCATTTCTGACAAGGTCCTGGGTGCTGAATTCTGAACTAAATACAAAAGAAAGCTAGTGGCTAAGTTGAATACACTGTCATTGGGTCAAGACAGCCAGTCAGTTTCAATGAACAAATTGATGATTAGAAACCATCCTTGAGAAAGACATTACAAAGATTTCTACACATCACAGATTATCTGGAGACTTGCTATGCAAAGTGTGATGCACAAGCCAACCATCAGCATCATCAAAAACCTGGTTACAAACACAGAACCTCAGGCCTTACTCTAAACCTGCTGGGTGAGAGACTGTCCTAGTAGGATCCCTGGGTGATTCAAATACGCATTAAATTGGTTCACCAATTCCCTCAGATAACAGATAACTACTGAGCACCTACTCTGCCCTCTAGTATCTAGCAGTGAACAAACAGGGCAGACAAGCCTCTGCCCTCTTGGAGTTTATACAGAGCAAAGGATGAAGCCAAGGCACAGAGCTCTGGGCCTTTTCATGGCCTCAGAGCCAGTTAGGGGTGGAAACAGGTGTAGAATTGATGTCTCCCAATTCCCTGTAGAGGAGTGGAAACATGACAGGCAACTGTCTCTATCAGAATCACAAACATAATTCTCAAGAAAGAGGATATTGAAAAATAAAATAGAAACAAGTTTCTACATATCAAAGTTGGAAATATAGCACCAGAAATCATCTCATAAATCCCCTTACTCTGACCAAACCAGCATTGCTAGATTATGTGGGCCAGCATAGAACGTTTGTTTAGGGAAATTTTTCGCAGAGGTGTCAGAACAGGATGAACAATAAACACATGTTAGGAGGAAAAACATCTTGTCCACAGGCATTACCTAAATACTCAAACCCTTTCCTTCGGTACTTTAAAAAATCTACTCAAACAGTTAAGTCTCCTGATTTGTCCAAAATGTACACTTTCGTAATGATACATTTACGTAATGATCTGATTATTGGTGTTTCTTACTTCTTCCTAATCTTATTGTCTAGGCAGAGGAGTGCCAACATTTGTCCACCTAGGTGCTTTACATGAGCCCCTCCATCGCACTGTCCTTATCATCAGAAGGAGAGAACCGTGCTTGGGCCAGGTAACTCAGGTAAACAGAGGCACACAGGTAAGCACAGCTGAAATGGCAGAGCCGGACTAAATCTGTGACTCTTTGCTGCCTCCAAATACCTTCTACTCCAAGTAATGTCCCTGGACCTCCCACTTGGGAGCATGTTGGAAATGCCCAAAGTCCCAGCATGGACCTGCTGAGTCAGCATCTGCATTTTAATCCCTGGTGATTGATATCCACACTGATATCTGGAAAGCACTGCACACTGTATCCCAAAGCTAATCGCCAAACATCTTTGGTTCACACCATAAGCAGACAGCAGCCAATTGCCTGAGCCTTGAAGCCAGCAGAAAGGGCTGCTTGTCAGCAATTTAGAGGGCTTCCTGCATGGAGTCTTTCTAAACAGCTGCCTAGAGGATGCTGGACAGAAAGACTAATTTCTTTCCCTGGGCACAATGCCAGGGAAGTCTGTAGTTCTGGTGCTAACATCTGCACACACCCATGAAGACACAAATATTGTCATGATTCAAATCCTCCTGGCATTAACCGTGGGTGGTAAACTTAATGAGATGAGGAGGAAAAACACTGTTGTTCTCAGAATAATGATCAGCTAACCATCTTAGTGTCTCTCTAAATGTAAATGGTCCTTAGATTCTGAATACCTGATTTAGGGCTCTTACACCTAAATATAAGTTGGATCCAAATGGATCACTATTAGGAGGAAGGGAGGGGTTGGGGACAGAGCCAAAGGAATACGTCACCTACCAACTTTCCCTGAGTCACCTAATGCAAAGTTTGAGTTAGTTTTGAGTCTCACAAAATGTGGATCCCAGGTCATTCACTTCAAAATCACTTAAGTATTAAAAATGCACATTCCTTGTAACAAGAATCAACATCGTTAACACCACCTTCCCCATGGATTCCTGCACACACAGCATGAGGCAATTACCAACCAGACCTAGGTTTAGAATAGAATTACCAGACTCATCACTTAATCTTATCTTCACAACCGTGAGGCATCAAAACTCCCTATTTTCTTTGGAAGGACTGATCAGGGAAGTTGAGTGTCTTGCCTAAATTCATTCAGGAGGAAAACTACCATGGCTAAAACACCACATTTTGGCCCTTTTAACTCAATCAAGGCATCAAATTCACAAAAACCAAGGGACGGAGAAGCATGGTCCTATTGCCAAATCATTACTTGCCATGTGAGGCAAGAGCAATGCTTTTCCAAAAGAAAAAGGAAAGATCTGGTCTATTTTGTAGCAGTATTTCAGGGGCTTTTCTGGGCCCCAGTCCCCAGGATGGAACCAGACTGCCAAGAGGGTCAATGCAGAAGCATGCCATACGTGCCGTGTTAGCAGCTGGCTGGTGGCTGGGTATGAACACCCTAGGGTATGAACAAAACTAGGGGGAAAAAACCTCCCATGATTTCAAGTTGAATAGGAAAGGCCCATGTATGACATTCAAACTAGAAGCCATACAAGGAAAGATGGATACATTTAACTGAATCTAACTTTTAAAAAGTAAAATGGCAATACATACTATAAAATAAGTCCAAAGACACCGTAAACTAAGAAAAATTACTTGCAACTCAAACAAAGGACTAACTTTCTTAATATATTTAAGAGCTCCAACAAATGGGTAAGAAATAGACCAACAACATAAAAAAAGGGCACAAAAGTATGAATAACTGTCAGGAAAAAAAGTCAATTCTTCAATAAGTAAGAGACACTCAACCCTACTTATAAGAGAAATGCATATTAAAAGACTCTATCACCTTTTGTAAAGTATCAAAAAGTGTAACAGTGTGGATACGGGAGTGGGGAAACAGGACCTCTCTTAAATCTTTCCTCCTCAGAGAAATTTAGCAAAATCTATCCGTTTCTTTAATTTATATTCCTTTTGCCCAGCAATTTTACTTTTAAGAATTTATCTTATAAATTCACATATATGCAAAATGCTATTTGTTCACGGATAGTCTTTAAGCATAACAAAGCATTAGAGGCCAAACAATGTCTATCAATCTGGGTCTTGGCAAATAAGTTATGGTGTGCACACATGACAGAACACTAAGGATCCATTTTTAAAAATGGGCTGTTCTATACGTACTTACATGCAAAAACTTACAAAATGTAGAGCAAAATACTAAAAAGTAAATGTGGTATGTTATCACTTGTGCTTTAAAATAATTATATTCAGATACACACACACATGCTTGTCTACACACACGGGATGGGTGAGAAGAAACCAAGTATGAAGCTGCAGTGAGTGTTCTCCCCTGCCTGCCTCTTCAGTAGTAGTTGGAAAGTCTGTGTTAAAAGCCCTAAAAATCTTGCAATCTTGCTTCAGCTCATGTAATTCCACTTCTAGAAATCCATTCTGAAATACTGAAAAAGTTTCTGTTCAAATGTGTCCAAAGAATAATCTATAATCCAGAAAAATTGGAAACAAGTATACCATGTGTGTTGGCTGTGCCCTTTAATAATACTCAGTTCTGCTCTACAGAACAAAACAACTGGATGAATGGACCTTAGGACATGTGAAGTACAGAGAGTAAACAAGCATGGAGCTTGTAAGACATGTTAGTTATAAATAAAGTAGAACACATATCATCTAAACATAGATAGGAAGGGATCGAAGAACCAAGTGGTCACCTAGTACTCATAAGCACCCAAAATTGGCCACCCATTGCTGGTACCTATTCTGGATCAAAGTGTCTGCCTGAGACAGGGGAAGACAAGCTCTGGATACCTAAGAGGGGCTTTGACAAGGGCCAGGCATGCTTACCCCTGCACTTCTCCAACAGAGCATGTGTGTATGGGCTCCAGGCCCCTTCCATCTCCTGAGTCCAGGTGCCCACTCTCAGATCTGGTCCTCAGAACTACAGCAGCAGCAGGGAATGGTGTGGAGGCAGAGAGAAAGAGACAGGCTACACAAATGTTGCTCAAGCCGGGATCCAAATACTGTAGTCTAATATATTCACCTACTCTGTCTTCTTTCCCTGGCTTCTTAGGGTGTTTGAATCGTTTATTAAGTCAATTTAAACAGCTTAATTTGGTCTGTGGGTCTGTTTATGTCTTCTAGGACAGTATCTTTGGAGGCCACCATAGCATAAAGATAATTTCCCACCACCACAATTACAGGAAATGATTAGGTAAATTTTGCTATATCCACATAACAAGTTATCTATTTAAACTACATTTACACAGTTTGAAATAACATAAGCATTGTCAATATTAATTGAAAAATGAAATATAAATATGAACAGGGTGTAATTAAAAATATCCTAATTTTATGGAAGGAAAAGGTTTTTTATAGATATATGTATATACGTAAGGAAATGCACTAAAATGTTACCAAGTTATCTCCAAGGTAAATATATGCACATGATTTTTAAATTTTTTCACATTTTCCATATGTGTTACTTTTGTAATCTGGAAAAATCATAAACTTTTAAATACGTAGAGAGAAAAAGACTAGGAGGAAATCTATCAATATAAGAGCTATGGTAGGTTTGGGAATAATTATTTTATTCTTCCACTTTTGTGGTACTTTCAATAATGATCATCTTGTATTTTTATAATCAAAAAGCTATTTTTCCCCCTGAGAAAAAGAGGCTAGCAGTGGATAAGAACCACCAGCTAAAAACCTGCCCAGGAATTGAGCTAAAGCCGCACTGTATTTAGCTATGGGTCTCCATGAAGTCCAGATAAAATGAATCTGTTGGGATCCTCCTCTCTGTAGGAATAAGATGGAAGAAGTTTTCTGCAAAGTTCCCAATGCATGTGTTCTCTTTGAGAATGACTTACCACTATTTCTCCAGGGACATGAGGTCATTTTTGCCGTGAAAAACATGTTGCTATTATTTGACAGTTCAGTGGCCCTCCTGTGAACCAAGGTCACAATTTGATCAGGCAGGACACTATGATGGGTGCCACTGACACCCAGCATACATCACATAGACAGTCAAATCTTGCTCATAATCACCACCACCTAAAACGACCTCAGGAGAATCCAAAGAGAATTCCAGATCTAGCACAAACACCCGACAGCTACCCCAGTTCCACCAGCTGCAGTAGGTACTCCCCACCCACCAGTCCAAAACCCAACCCACCCTCCAGGGCCCACATCCTTAAAAGTTTCCCTTGAGGCCTTCCCAAGCATCAAAGACAAACTCATGGCTTAGCGTCTCAGGTACAAAATGTGCATGTATGTACCTGTACATATCTGCAAGACATACATGCATATGGATTCTAACAGACTAGTGGCACATATGCACACATACTACAATGTTCACACATAAACTCAGTGTATGTGAACTCTACAGCCTAATTTTTCAGTTATTCGTGGTTTGTCTGTACACACACAGGGTTAGCCCCCTGAGAACAGGATCCGGCTTCTCCATTCTCTCTCACACAGCAGTAGAACATTTCCAAACTTCCAAACAGAAACAGAGATCACCTGGGACAGAGTCTGGGTGAGGTCCATTTGGGCCAGCATTCTGAACTGATAGACATGAGATTTTCAGTTTTGGCTTCCATTTGGAGGCAGATGCCTTTTAGATCTCTGAGGGTTCCTGCCCAGCAGAAGAGAATGCCTCTTGACCCACTGCAGGAAGGGCCCTGAGGCCACTGTGACCAGCCAGGCCCTCCAGAGCAGAGGCCTGTGCTGAGTCCTGGCACGGGCTTCACAGGACCTCAGAGGGGACTCTGCAGAGATGCAGAAACAAAACCCCGGGGATGCATGTGTGCACACCAACAAGTCAGAGTGCCTGAGAATGATGATCATATGTGCACACATCCAAAGGAAACGCATCAGTGTTTTCATAGTCATTAAAAAACACATACTGATTTTCTCCTTAAATAGTTTGCTCACTGGGTTTGTTAAGTGACTATCACAGAAGAAAAAATAATGAATATACAAACATTCTACATGACCAACTACATCGTCGTCCTCTTCCCCACCTCTAAAGGACTGAAGCCTTTAGTCTGCTTCCCTTCCAACTTCTCTTGCAGCGCTTCCCACTGGCAGCAGCAGGGTCACGGACCCACTGCCACAGTGCCAAGGGTTCTGACAACAGAGACCATCAGAACGCCTCAGCAGGATGGCACGGGAGGGCTGCTGACAAAGGAGTCCTGCCCCAGGGGTGCGTGGGGCTGGCAGGTGAGGGCAGCATCCAGCCGGCCTCTGCTCTGCTAAGCAGCCGGCACCCGTGGGGACACCGCCCCCTGGGACTCGGCCTCCTCAGGCCTTCAACTACCCTACGGGTCCTTCCGGGCAAAAGAGCCCACAAGTCTAAGCCTGTGTGCCATTTTCTGCAAGGCTTCCGACATACTGTTACTGAAGGTGTCACGTAAGGGAACCAAGTAGAGGAAGTCACAGTAGGCAAAACAAAACAAAACAAAAAGGGAGACTGCAGTAAATTTACACCCATTTGTGATACCCAAGGAAAAGATCAAACTGAATTCTTGCAAACTGGAAACTACAAACATTGCCACAGAAGAGAAATTGTACTTTCCTCAAGTACAGTTCTGCTAATGGCCTGAGAAAATATCACTGGGGGAGAGAGGGTGTGGAGTTCCCGGTCACCAGGGACCTAGTGAATGACCCCATTTCAAAAGTAAACATGGGAATATATTCAATAAATTCTAGTAGAGCCAAGCCACCTAAGTTTGCATTCAGAAATTAATCCCGTGCTGCTTTTAAATAACCTGTTAGAGGCTTGTATACATTTCAGGGAGCTCTGAGGACATTTTAAACATCACCCTCATTTTGTGCAAGATCCCTCGCCTAAGGGTACAATGGCAGGATTTAGCAGCTTAGTTTTAAAAAGCAGCCTGAACATACTAGAGGCAGTGTAGTGCTCTGGATAGGAAGGTGAGGTCTGCAACTAGACAGAACAGGGGCCACGTGCCCTTGAGCAAGTGCTTCACATTCCCTAAGCCTCAGATTCCTAATATGTAAAGTCAGAATAGCAGCAGCAGCTTCATAAACATGCTGTGCCATGAATTAACACATGCTGATACCATGTGGTGACAATGGCGAGGACTCCAGTTATCATTGTCCTACCTCACTAACGTTATGACTCACCATCAGTCATTTGCATCTGTGGACCTTTTCCCCCCTCACATACAAAATGAAGGAAATTCTTTCTAACTTAAAATCCTTTGATTCTAAGTTGCTTTCTGTTCACCTGCTTAGGAGACTCATCACGGACAACAGAAACCACTTGAAGTTCCAGATTCTATCACAGCCTCTCAAACACCCGTGAAAATGAATGACGAGAAGCAAGCACATAATACACGTACAAATGCAGCCAAACCGCAAATTCTAAAGATGACAGTCTGAATTAATGAAGTTGCAGGTTATTATAATCTCAGTAGGCATCATTTGCTGACACTTTATGCCAGGCACAGAGCTGTCTGAATTAAATGATTTCATCTATTCTTTGTGACTCTATTTCAAGGTAGATGTTTAAAATCCTGTCTGAGGCTCAGAGAGGAAAAGCAACTGGCTTTTATCCCAGGAAAACAGCTCTCCAGTCTCAAGGCTAGGGTCTTCTCTATGCCACCCTGCCTCAGCACCACTGAATTCCAACAAGGAAGCCCACACTGCTTCCTACACACACATCCTCGGAGAATGGGAATTGTTACAGTGAGAAAAAATCTGTGGTAGAAAATCCCCCATTTACAAAGCTGCTATTCATAGCTTTTTAAAAGCCAGTGATTTTAATTTATGTAGCAAGACATTTTAATTTCCCAGCACTGAAGAGGCTCTGCTATTAGGGCACAGGAAAGCTGGAATAGCTCAGAATTCCCACAAACAAGGAGTCCCAGGTGGTTTTAAGGGCTCTCGCTCTTAAGAGAATGGAAGGGTAGGAATTTATGTTTACAAAGTGCCTAAATGGGAAGAAGAGAATAGTTCCCATGTCAAACTCCACCCCAGCCCCTCAAAAGGAAACAGGAGCAGCCTCTAATCCCCAGTAACCTTGGGATGGTCCACAGTAGACTTGTTTCTCTAGTGCAAACTTCTAGGTTCACCCCCCAAGACTTCAAGCTCTTTCCAACTGAGGTCTTATGCTCAATATGGAAAAAGGGTTGAAAACACCTCACAATCACAGAGCGCTTGGCAATTCACTTGCCTTTTTGTCTTTAATGCACATAGTTACTTTTCATTAGTGTTCCCATGTGCTTAAGAATAAGCATGCTCCAGTTCTGGGAGTTGTATTTTATACATATCCACTAGATTAAGCTTTTATATCTTTACTGTTTTATTTATTGTTTGCCCATTTGATATATCAATTACTAGAAAAAGTGTGTTAAATTCTCCCACCATGCGAATGGATTTGTCAACTTCTGCCTTTGAAATCCAGTCAATTAATTACTCTCTATATAAAAAGCTATATATGAAGGGCCAACAGTTTACTACACAGACTTGGGTGTGAGTGCCAACTCCATAACCTGCCCTAAGCCTCAGTTTTCTCATCCATAAAACAAGACATACCTAAAGAATCGTAAGAGGTTTGAGAGGATTAAGCAGGAAAGTACATGTAATACACAGAGCATTGTGTCCCGCTCTCAAGATGCTCACTGCTAATAAAACCGTCTACCACTTACCTAAGGTCACACAGCTATTGACTAGAATGGAAGTAGAACTCTCTGACATTTTGTCAATCCAGCTGCAGGAGGGGGTGCAAGAGAAGGTAGATGCATCCAAGGTGCTTATTCCAGGGCTTCTCCCATCTGGGGAAGTACAGGATAACATTGCCCCATCTACACCTCACTGAGTAACCTGTCAGCTGAACACACTATCTGCCCTATCTTAACTACGACTGTCACTTCAGCTTGTGCTCTCTGGGATTTATTGCCCCTTGTGGCTGGCTTGAAGCCTCTGTTGAAACAGCTGCACAATGATACACTTTATAAACTTCTGGTTCTGAGAAACACTTGGCATATTTAAAGCAGCCAAGAGTTAGTATCTAAAGGGTAGATTTAGATAAATTTACCTAAATTTAGATATAGGTAGATTAAACTTTGAGGGCTTACCCCAGCCCTGGGATCCATGGAAGTGTGTGTGTTGGGTGGCTGCGGGGAGAGAGAGAGAGAGAGCGTGTGTGTGTGTGTGTGTGTGTGTTGGGTGGCGAGGGGGATATGTGTATGTGAAAGCAATTTTAGGGCAGACCATTCATTTTGTCAGCAGCATCCAAATCCCCTACAACATTCTCCCACATCCCAGCAGGTTGAGCGAATCTTTGTCAAAGTCGAAGTTAATTGCACATCAGAGGGAGAAGACGCAATTTTCTTCTCCGGCTTTTGAACTCTGAAACTGACGCCAGGGAGTCATTCTGTCCTGAAAATGTCAGCTGCAGTAGAATACAACAAAAAAAGACAAAGTTAACTAGCAAGGAAACCTGCCAAACACTAGAACATTCTTAGAAAGCCTCAGGGGTTAACAAGTCACAGATTCACTTTAAAATCAAGATTAAAAATAAACACAAAATACTCACCCCTGCTGAAAAGCAACTCCTGCAAAAAGGTTCTCACCTCCAAGTTCATTGAAACCAGGTAACTGCAGAAAGCCCATGGGGTGTGCAGAAGGGTGCTCAGACGGGCTGGGCTGCCCAGATCCAGCAAAGACCTGCCCACGTAACTGGCTAGGCAGCACTTTGGAAAGCTGACGCATATCTCATTCATGAGAGCCTCTTCGGAAGACCACCACAGCCTAAAACCTTATTTGGAAACCAATCCCTTGATGAAACATAAGAAATCATCCAACTGTATAGTTTGTCAAACCCAGGAAGAAAATCCCCTTCTCTACCCCAGGATTTATTGACATAGTTTCTCTTATTTCTTGATACCTTTCCTCTAAAATAAAAGGCAGATGTCATCAGATAATCAGACAATCTTGCTTTCTTTAATCCTGGAGAATCTCACCATTTGTCACAGCATGGTGTTAAACACTTGAGTTACAGCATGTCCATAAGGAGCCACGCTGACCTGACTCCAGGGCCCCCATGTCCCACAATGGCCATTCCTTGCTCTACTCAGAACCACTGCACAGACACGAAGCGGCCACAGGACAGACAGGAGTGGGATGTGATCTACAGTGCAACAAAAACTATTTAGGATCATCTCTCCAATCCAATGTGCAGTTTGTGCAACTTTAGCCCAGAATCCAAAAAACCTGACACACTTCATCATCAATCTATGTGAGGGACAAAAGAAGGACAAAAAGGAGAGAAGATAAGGACTTAAAGTAGAATCCTCCCTCCACCTTTCCCTGTGAGCCACCCAGGCAAGTGTGTCTAATCTCACCCTCTGTCCTGGGGGGACAAAGTACGTAAGGAATTAAACATATATATTTCTATTTAAATTAGACAACTTCATACAAGTTAAAATATCTCTGGCAAAACCTCCTAGAAAGAAAGAGCAAAAAGCAAGCCAGAGAGATTAACTTCATAAATCATTTTATCTCTCTCAGATATTTTAAATCTTTCTGTTTTTATTTTGTAGCTAACAAAGGTATAACATGCTAGTGAAACAAATTCAAACCTAATCCATGCCTATTTTGCACCTCCATCAAAATAACCCCAGTGACCAGTTTGCCAAACATTACTTCATGCGTTTTCCAGGCAAATGGCAATTACCAATAACTGAACACCTGTATGCCAGGTACAGTTCAAATTCAATGGGTCACTGAACTTATTCTTCACAACTTTCCCATGAGGCGGCTATTATCTAACACACCTTATTGGCAAGGACACAAGCTCAGGGCGGCATGCTATTTGTCCAAGTCCACAGCCCCCAACCCTACAAGTAAGTACACTTCTCAAATAGCTATATATACACACTTTTAAATAAAGTGTTAATTGAATGATAGTGAACCTTTTAAATCTATACTTTGATGCTCTTTTTCCCACTTAACATATATAGTCTTCTTTCCACTCACATCCTCAGTTCCTGAACTGTAGCTACAATTTATGTTTCAAAGAAAGAAGTTTATTGTTCTATTACCCACAGAAGGGTAGAAATAAAATATATTCACAATTCTGTACCCCCGTAAAGATGGAAGTTACCAGGTTTATCGTTTTTGCTACTTAAGGAAATTTGTGTGATGGTATGTATATGAACACTTGGGTACTGGTAACATTACTCAGCTCTTATGACTTCTATAAACTTTTGCAGGAAACTTTAGGTTCTTCCAAAAAATCAGAGAGACAGAATGTGCCATTTCTCTCCAGAGGGGACAATTTGTGAACACAACTTTGGGAAGCACACAACTCTACCATGATAAAAATTTCAGATACCCAGCAAAAAATGGTATATATTCCTCAGTTCTTGGCTCAAACATTTTTTTCCTTTTTCAGGCACTAATTAAAAGATTTTTAAGGCCATCCTGCCTACAGCAATTTACAGATTAAGTGGAATCCTTATCAAAATACCAAGAGCATTCTTCAACGAACAAGAACAAATAGTTCTAAAATTCATATAGAAGCACAAAAGACCCCAAATAGCCAAAGCAATCCTGAGAAGGAAGAATAAAGCAGGGGGTATTACACTCCCCAACTTCAAGCTGTACTACAAAGCCACAGTAATCAAGACAATTTGGTACTGGCACAAGAACAGACCCATAGACCAGTGGAACAGAACAGAGAGCCCAGATATAAACGCAAGCATATATGGCCAATTAATATACAATAAAGGAGCCATGGATATACAATGGGGAAATGACAGCATCTTCAACAGCTGGTGTTGGCAAAACTGGACAGTTACATGTAAGAGAATGAAACTGGATTACTGTCTAACCCCATACACAAAAGTAAGCTTAAAATGGATCAAAGACCTAAATTTAAGTCATGAAACCATAAAACTCTTAGAAGAAAACATATGCAAAAATCTCTTGAATATAAACATGAGCAACTTTTCCTGAACACATCTCCTCGGACAAGGGAAACAAAAGCAAAAATGAACAAACGGGACTACATCAAGCTAAAAAGTTTCTGTACACCACAGGACACCATCAGCAGAACAAAAAGGCGTCCTACAGTATGGGAGAATATATTTGTAAACGACATATCCGACAAGGGGTTAACATCTAAACTATATAAAGGATTCACATGTCTCAACACCCAAAAGGCAAATAACCCGATTAAAAAATGGGTGGAGGATCTGAACAGACACTTCTCCAAAGAAGAAATCCAGATGCCCAACAGCCAAATGTAAAGATATTCCACATCACTAATTATCAGGGAAAGGCAAATGAAAACCACAATAGATATCACCTCACAGCAGTTAGGATTGCCAACATAGAAAAGACTAGGAACAACAAATGCTGGTGAGGATGCAGAGAAAGGGGAACCCTCCTACACTGCTGGTGGGAATGTAATTAGTTCAACCATTGTGGAAAGCAATATGGAGGTTCCTCAAAAAACTCAAAATAGAAATACCATTTGACCCAGGAATTCCACTCCTAGGAGTTTACCCAAAGAAAGCAAGATCTCAGATTCAAAAAGACATATGCACCGGTATGTTTACTGCAGCACTATTTACAAGAGCCAAGATATGGAAGCAACCTAAGTGTCCATCAGTAGATGAATGGATAAAGAAGAGGTGGTACATATACACAATGGAATACTATTCAGCCATGAGAAAGAAACAAATCCTCCCATTTGCAACAACATGGATGGAGCTAGAGGGTATTATGATCAATGAAATGAGTCTGGCAGAGAAAGACAAATATCAAATGATTTCATTTGTGGAATATAACAACGAAGCAAAACTGAAGGAACAAAATAGCAGCAGACTCACAGACTCCAAGAAGGGACTAGTGGTTACCAAAGGGGAGGGGTGTGGTGGGGCGGGTGGGGAGGGAGGGAGAAGGGAATTGAGGGGTATTGATAAGTTCACATGGTGTGGGGGCAGGGGGGTCATGGGGAAGACAGTGTAGCACAGAGAAGACAAGTAGTGACTCTGTGGCATCTTATTACACTGATGGACACTGACTGCAATGGGGTATGGGGGGGACTCGATAATATGGGTGAATATAATAACCACATTGTTTTTCTTGTGAAACCTTCATAAAAGTGTATATCAATGACACTTTAAAAAAAGAAATGAGAGATAACAGAGGGGAAGATGGCGGCGTGAGCAGGGCAGCGGAAATCTCCTCCTAAAACCATATATATTTGTGAAACTACAACAAGTACAACTATTCCTAAAAGAGAGACCAGAATATACAGTACAACAGCCAGGCTACATCTACATCGGCAAGAACTCAGCACCTCACAAAGCAGGTAAGATACAAAGCTGGGACACGGCGGGACCCGAGCACTCCCCCCACCCCAGCTCACCAGCAGGAGGAAAAGAATCACACTAGGGAGGGTGTGGAAGCACAGGACTGCTAAATAACCAGCCCTGCTGATCTATACCGGGAGCACAGACATGTATGGCATGGTATACTGGAGATTAGAGAAATGGAGGGCAGGATCCGAGATGGAGACAGCGAGTGGGTCCCCACACCAGCTCCCCTGGGACAAAAGAAAAGCGGGTGCTTTCTTAAAAGTCTTTAAAAGACAAGGCCACAACAGCAGAACAAAATCATCCCAGCGCACTCAACCCAGCAGGCTGGGAATCTTCAGGAACTTTGAGCCCCCTAACCGGCTGCTGGGTAAAGCAGCCCCAAAGCCCCTCACGGGGATAACCAGCCTGCCATTCGTTCCCGCGGGCCAGTGCTGTGGCGGATCCGCCACAGCTGCGGAACAGCAGGAGAGCGGCCCTGTCCACAACCACACAGAATCTCCTCCCGGTGGGCACACCACTAACTGGGAAGGGCCGCACAGAATGTCCTACTGGTGGGCGTGCAGCTAACTGGGAAGGGCCGCAGAAGGCAGAGCAAGGGCTGTAAGGCACCAAGAGGTACAGAATGCACCCGGCATGGCTGCCACCCCCCGCAGTGCTCTAGGCTAGCCTGAGGGTGGCCCTGCCCACGGCGGCTCAGGGGATTTTCCCAGAGACTGCCTCCCAGTGTGCGGGTAACTGGGACAGGCTACAGAGAAGGGCAAGGAGAACAACAAGCAGGAAGGGACATTGTTCTCCCAGCTGACACACGTGGCACCTGCCGGCGACCACTTCTATCGCCATGAAAAGACAGAAAAATCTGGTCCAGTCAAGACTCACCCAGACAACCCCAGAGAGAGGGCCTGGTGAGGTAGATTTAAACAATCTTCCTGAAAAGGAATTCAGAATAAAAGTCATAACCATGCTGATGGACCTACAGAGAAATATGCAAGAGCTAAGGGAGGAAGTCAGGAGGGACATTACAGAAATGAAACAATCGATTGACGGGCTTAAGAGCAGACTGGACAAGGTGCAAAAGACAGTTAATGGAATAGAAATCAGAGAACAGGAATACAGAGAAGCTGAGGCAGAGAGAGATAAAAGGATCTCTAGGAATGAAAGAATATTAAGAGAACTGTGTGACCAATCCAAATAGAACAATATTGGCATTATAGGAGTACCAGAAGAAGAAGAGAGAGAAAAAGGGATAGAAAGTGTCTTTGAAGACATAATTGAGGAAAACTTCCCCAAGCCAGGAAAGGAAATAGTTTCTCAGACTATGGAAGCCAACAGATCTCCGAACACAAAGGACCCAAGGAGAACAACACCAAGACATACATTAATTAAAATGTCAAAGATCAAAGACAAGGACAGAGTGTTAAAGACAGCCAGAGAGAGAAAAAAGATCACCTACAAAGGAAAACCCATCAGACTATCATCAGACTTCTCAACAGAAACCTTACAGGCCTGAAGAGAATGGCATGATATATTTAATGCAATGAAACAGAAGGGCCTTGAACCAAGAATACTGTATCCAGCATGATTATCATTTAAATTTGAGGGAGGGATTAAACAATTCCCAGACAAGCGAAAGTTGAGGGAATTTGCCTCCCACAAACCACCTCTACAGGATATCTTAAAGGGACTACTCTAGATGGAAGCACTCCTAAGGCAAAAAGGATGTCACCAGAGAAAATAAAATCATAGCAAAAAAGCAGACCATTCAAACATCAAGTAAAGGCAAAAAAAAAATCAACTATCCACAAAAACAGTCAAAGGAATGCAAAAGAGTACAGAATAAAACACCTAATGTATAAAGAATGGAGGAGGAAGAATAAGAAAGGAGGGAAATAAAGAATCATCAGACTGTGTATATAATAGGTTAACAAGAGAGTTAACTTAGACTGTTAGATAGTAAAGAAGCTACCGTTGAACCTTTGGTAACCACGAATCTAAAGCCAGCAATGGCAGTAAGTACATATCTATAAATAATCACCCTAAATGTAAATGGACTGAATGCACCAATCAAAAGACACAGAGTTACTGAATGGATAAAAAAGCAAGACCCATCTATATGCTACTTACAAGAGACTCACCTCAAACCCAAATATATACACAGACTAAAAGTGAAGGGATGGAAAAAGATATTTCATGCAAACAACAAAGAGAAAAAAGCAGGTGTTGCAGTACTTGCATCAGACAAAGTAGACTTCAAAACAAAGAAAGTAGCAAGAGATAAAGAAGGACATTACATAATGATAAAGGGGTCAGTCCAACAAGAGGATATAAACATTATAAACATATATGCACCCAACACAGGAGCACTGACATATGTGAAACAAATACTAACAATTAAAGGAGGAAATAGAAAGCAATGCATTCATTTTAGGAGACTTCAACACACCACTCACTCCAAAGGACAGATCAACCAATAAGACACAGAGGCACTGAACAACACACTAGAACACATGGACCTAACAGACATCTACAGAACTCTGCACTCAAAAGCAGCAGGATACACATTCTTCTCAAGTGCACATAGAACATTTTCCAGAATAGACCACATACTAGGCCACAAAAAGAACCTCAGTAACTTAAAAAATATTGAAATTCTACCAACCAACTTCTCAGATGACAAAGGTATAAAACTAGAAATAAATTGTACAAAGAAAATAAAAAGGCTCACAAATACATGGAGACTCAACAACATGCTCCTAAATAATCAATGGATCAATGACCAAGTCAAAACAGAGATCAAACAATATATGGAGCCAAACGACAACAACAGAACAAAGACCCAAGTTCTGTGGGACGCAGCAAAGGCAGTTCTAAAAGGAAAGTATATTGCAATCCAGGCCTATTTAAAGAAGGAAGAACATTCCCAAATGAATAGTCTAAAATCACAATTATTGAAATTGGAAAAAGAAGAACAAATGAGGCCCAAAGTCACCAGAAGGAGGGACATAATAAAGATTAGAGAAGAAATAAATAAAATTGGGAAGAATAAAACAATAGAAAAAAATCAATGAAACCAAGAGCTGGTTCTTTCAAAAAAATAAACAAAACAGATAAACCCCTAACCAGACTTATTAAGAGAAAAAGAGAATCTACACACATAAACAGAATGAGAAATGAGAAAGGAAAAATCACAACAGACCCCACAGAAATACAAAGAATTATTAGAGAATACTATGAAAATCTATATGCTAACAAGCTGGAAAACCTAGAAGAAATGGACTTCTTAGAAAAATACTACCTTCCAAGACTGACCAAGGAAGAAACAGAAAACTTAAGCAGAGCAATTACCAGCAACAAAATTGAATCGGTAATCAAAAAACTACCCAAGAACAAAACTCCCAGGCCAGATGGATTCACCGCTGAATTTTATCAGACATATAGAGAAGACATAATACCCATTCTCCTTAAAGTTTTCCAAAAAATAGAAGAGGAGGGAATACTTCCAAACTCATTCTATGAAGCCAGCATCACTCTAATACCAAAACCTGGCAAAGATCTCACCAAAAAAGAAAATTACAGACCAATATCCCTGATGAACGTAGATGCAAAATACTCAACAAAATATTAGCAAACCAAATTCAAAAATACATCAAGAGGATCATACACCGTGATCAAGTCGGATTCATCCCAGGGATGCAAGGGTGGTACAACATTCGAAAATCCATCAACATCATCCACCACATCAACAAAAAGAAGAACAAAAACCACATGATCATCTCCATAGACGCTGAAAAAGCATTTGACAAAATTCTGCATCCATTCCTGATCAAAACTCTCAACAGAATGGGTATAGAGGGCAAGTACCTCAACATCATAAAGGCCATATATGACAAACCCACAGCTAACATCATACTTAACAGCAAGAAGCTGAAAAGCTTTTCATCTAAGATCGGGAACAAAACAGCGATGCCCACCCTCCCCAGTATTATTCAACATAGTATTAGAGGTCCTAGCCATGGCAATCAGACAAAACAAAGAAATACAAGGCATCCAGATTGGTAAAGAAGAAGTCAAACTGTCACTATTTGCAGATGACATGATATTGTACATAAAAAACCCTAAAGATTCCACTCCAAAACTATTAGAACTAATATCTGAAGTCAGCAAAGTTGCAGGATACAAATTCAATACACAGAAATCTGTTGCTTTCCTATACACTAACGACGAGCTAACAGAAAGAGAAATCAGGAAAACAATTCCATTCACAATTGCATCAAAAAGAATAAAATACCTAGGAATAAACCTAACGAAGGAAGTGAAAGACCTATACCCTGAAAACTACAAGAGACTCCTAAGAGAAATTAAAAAGGACACTAACAAATGCAAATTCATTCCATGCTCTTGGCTAGGAAGAATCAATATTGTGAAAATGGCTATACTACCTAAAGCAATCTACAGATTCAATACAATCCCTATCAAAATACCAACAGCATTCTTCAATGAACTGGAACAAATAATTCTAAAATTCATATGGAACCACAAAAGACCCCGAAGAGCCAAAGAAATCCTGAAAAGCAAGAATAAAACAGGGGGAATTACACTCCCAGACTTCAAGCTCTAACACAAAGTCACAGTAATCAAGACAATTTGGTACTGGCACAAGAAAAGACCCACAGACCAGTGCAACAGAATAGAGTCCAGACATTAACCCCAACATATACAGTCAATTAATATATGATAAAGGAGCCATGTATATACAATGGGGAAATGACAGCCTCTTCAACAGCTGATGTTGGCAAAACTGGACAGCTACATGTAAGAGAATGAAACTGGATTACTGTCTAACCCCATACACAAAAGTAAACTCAAAATGGATCAAAGACCTGAGTGTAAGTCATGAAACCATTAAACTCTTAGAAAAAAACATAGGCAAAAATCTCTTGGACATAAACATGAGCAAGTTCTTCATGAACATATCTCCCCGGTCAAGGGAAACAAAAGCAAAAATGAACAAGTGGGACTATATTAAGCTGAAAAGCTTCTGTACAGCAAAGGACACCATCAGTAGAACAAAAAGACATCCTACAGTATGGGAGAATATATTCATAAATGACATATCCGATAAGGGGTTGACATCCAAAATATATAAAGAACTCATGTGCCTCAACAAACAAAAAGCAAATAATCCAATTAAAAACTGGGCAGAGGATCTGAATAGACACTTCTCCAAAGAAGAAATTCAGATGGCCAACGGGCACATGAAAAGATGCTCCACATCACTAATCATCAGAGAAATGCAGATTAAAACCACAATGAGATATCACCTCACACCAGTGAGGATGGCCAACATCCAAAACACAAACAACAACAAATGTTGGCCAGGATGTGGAGAAAAGGGAACCCTCCTACACTGCTGGTGGGACTGCAAATTAGTTCAACCATTGTGGAAAGCAGTATGGAGGTTCCTCAAAAAACTCAAAATAGAAATACCATTTGACCCAGGAATTCCACTCCTAGGAATTTACCCTAAGAATGTAGCAGCCCAATTTGAAAAAGACAGATGCACCCCTATGTTTATTGCAGCGCTATTTATAATAGCCAAGAAATGGAAGCAACCTAAGTGTCCATCAGTAGATGAATGGATAAAGAAGTGGTATGTATACACAGTGGAATATTATTCAGCCATAAGAAGAAAACAAATCCTACCATTTGCAACAACATGGATGGAGCTAGAGGGTATTATGCTCAGTGAAATAAGCCAAGCAGCAAAAGACAAGTATCAAATGACTTCACTCATATGTGGAGTATAAAAACAAAGAAAAAAAAAACTGAAGGAACAAAACAGCAGCAGACTCACAGAACCCAAGAACGGACTAACAGTTACCAAAGGGAAAGGGACTGGGGAGGATGGGTGGGAAGGGGGAAAAAGGGGCATTACGATTAGCAGACATAATGTAGGGGGCGTGAAGGGAAGGCTGTACAACTCAGAGAAGACAAGTAGTGATTCTATAGCATCTCATACGCTAATGGACAGTGACTGTAATGGGGTATGTGGGGGGGGAGTTGATGTGGGGAGTCTAATAACCATAATATTGCACGTGTAATTGTAGATTAATGATACCAAAATTAAAAAAAATAAAGAAAGAAATGAAAGTCATACAAAGAAATTAATCATGTAGCTTTTCTATATCTAATATTGCATTTGATTAAACCAGAAAGTTTTAAGTGAAAAAAAAAGACTTAAGAACGTCAGGAACACTTTGTTAGAAATGCAATTTCATGTTCACATAATACACTCCATTCTAGAGACCATGCTTCATTGAGAATAATATAACTTAATTTTGTAGGCTTCAACCCATCAAACAGAAATTAGCTGCCACCATTTTACCCTGTGCCACTGAGGAAACCCACTTTCCCTTTTTCCATCACTTTTGCTTTCTGGCCCGATTCTAGCAGTTGGCATACTGCATGCATCGGTCAGCCTGTGAAGGTACAAGAATGCTGGCGTCACCAATTCCCAATGCTCTATTTTGCAGAGAGGCAGAACTTCCAAGGTTAAGCTTATTTAATATGCTCTCATCATCTCCTGCTAATGATTTAAACTGAGAAGGCACAGGAAGCAAACTCCCTCAGTGTCTCATTTAGGAGCCACCAGGGAAGCAGCTTGGAATATGGGTATGAGTGGTAACAGAAAAACCAACCCGGCCCAGGCTAAGACTTCTTTGACTTGGTTTCTATTAGTATTTATAAGATATTTGCCAAAATAATGAGAAATACTTCACCCCCACCCATGGGTGCCGGGTCAGCCAACCCCGAGTGTTGGGGTGATAACTCCTTTTTATTTAACAAGCACTACTAGGAGGAAAGCCTTGGTCTTGGCTTAACAGCCCCAGCTCTGTGGTCAATACTATGGGCTCTGAAGCCTGCAGACCAAGCTCACCCAGCTCTGCCACTTAAAGCTCTATGACCTTGGCCAAGTTGCTTAATCACTTATTGCTTCAGTTTCTTTACCTGCAAAAGGGGAACAATAGTAATAACTACCTCTTAAAACTGTTATGAAGCTTATGTAAGTCAATACTTCTAACGATGTTTAGAACTTCATGTGGCACATCTAAGTGTCCAACAAATCTTAAATATTATCTATTCTTTGAGCATTATACTTCTATCCCACACTAAGAAGGCCACACCAAGAGTTAGTGGCTTTCCACTGTGTACCACACTTGGGCATGTACGATCCCACTTAGTCCTCAGAACATTCTGATGAGGCAGATAGGAATTTAATGTTCAGTTGAAGAACCTGAGGCTCAGGCATGTCTCAAATCTTACCCATCATATGCCACTCACCTGAAATCTGGGCCCTAGGCTCCTTGTCTTCAAAAGCTGTGCTCCGCCTACCTGCCCAAGCCCTGGGCTCCTTCCTGCCTCAGGCATCACTGAAAAGGAGTGCAGCGCGCCAACAATTAATGAGTATTCCCTATGGGCTAGGCCTGCTCTGTGTGTTTTATGTAACTCACTCACGTAGCAACCTTCTAGATAGGGAAAATCATTATTCCCACTTTTCAGATGAGAAAACTAAGGCTTAATCATCCAAGTACTCTGTGCAGGGATGTGAAGTAGCAGAGACAGGACAACGGTAGAGAGACTCTCTTGTTTCAGTAACACAAGAGGGATGGAAGGTGGAAACACTTGTTCAACAGGCCCAACAAACCCTCATGACATCACATCAGTATGTCCCACAGAAGAGTTCATGTGTCTCACTAGTTCTTTTACAGTAACATTAGGAGTACGTTTCACTGTTTACAAAATTAGAATATGGGTAGAGTCTCCAATCTCTAAGGCAAAGTCATTCTGGCTAAGAAAATAAATAGGCACAAAATTAAAATGTTAGCGTGGGGAATAATTACTCAGATTCATTACAAAACAGTGGTCACCAGCTCCTTTTCCTCGAGTGCCCTACGGAAGCGGGTAGGGGAAACAAGCACAGCCCCCAACAGACTGAAAAAGGATGGCGGGAACCCTTTTGCTTGGGTATGTTTGTTCTATAAAGATTTAACAGGAATTTTTCAAACAAAAACATGAAACCTCCCATTTTATTCCAAACAGAACAAATACTTCAAACTTTACTGTGATTTCTATTGACAGCAGTTTGGAAGACAAAAAAAGGAAAAAAAAGGAACAGGACAAATGGAGAGGGGTGAACCTTTGCAGCAACAAAGCTGGACAGACAGACCAACGAGAAGAGGAAAGCCACAGGCCCAGAAAGCGGGAGCACTGAAGGTGCCTCATGAGAGGCGGGGGGGCCTGTGTACTCCAAGTCACTACCATACCCTCTCGCCATCCTTGGCTGCAGGAATGTCCACCTCCACCGCATCTGATTAGCTCACTTGTCCCCAGTCACTGATGTCCAGTGAAACAGTACCAGGGAGGAGCTGCCCACCTGGTAAATGGGAGGGAGCGGTTCCGCCCACTCTTCAGTCTCTAGCATCGCAGAGCAATACCATCACTTAATGCTCCCAGCGACACCCACATTCCTCCTCTATATCCAAAGGCCTTAGCAGTAAAACTCAAGACCAAGTTTATCAAAACACAATTCTTCCTCTTTGTCATGCAAGTGCTTACCTCCCCTCCTACCTGAAATCTCACACAAGCAGCCCTCCCCTGCCCCCACCAAAAAACCTTTCTGCTATCAAACTAATGCCAGGCACAGTTAATAAGAATGATTACAAAGCACAGGCAATGAGCAGTGATAGGGCTGATGCCCTGGCCACCAGAGTTTCTGCCTAATGACAGCTAGCCAGGCAGAGGCAGAAGTATATGGAAAGCTGAAGGACAGGCCCTCGGCCAAGGGAAGAAACAAAGCAGAGGCAGGAGGGGAAACTGAGACTGTGGCAGCTGTCTAGGAGCAAGCATGCACCCAAAGTTGAAATCAAAGGACCTGAGATGATTTTAGGTCAGGGTCAGCTCCATATAAGGAATGCAGTCCCTCACCTTACAGACAGATTTTGTCTTATTTGTAAGTCAAAACAAATCTCAAGTGAAATTTAAAATTCTTCAGGCAGAGCAGCCCAACTCCTAACTAGATGTCAAAGTAATGTAATTAGGACCAAAATAAGCCTACAACCTACATAAAAACACTGAGAACATAAGCCAAGGAGGGCAGGATGCTGTGTGTCATTTGCCAAGAGAACAGAACAGAAAATCACGTATTACTTTGGACCTAATTTAAGAGCTCTTACTGCCCAAAACCAGTAATAAATTGTGAGGACACCGGGCCCTCTTTCAATACTGCCTTACCCTCAGCCAATGATTTCAGGCAAGCTGCAACACGCACAGCAGAAAAAGACCTGGGTTCTACCTAGACAAGCCACTCTCCAAACGCACACCTCCATCTGTCAAAAAGAGATGGTTGCATTGGGCTGATCCTCAAGGTGGAGTCGAATTCTCAAATATCTTCAGGTTTGGGATTCCCTGCACAACTGCTGGCAACCTCTGGCTCGCAGCCATGTCATACTGGAGCTCCCCTTGGATCTAGCTGGATCGGGGATTTGCCAGCACGGGTTTCAGTAAGGCACCATATGGGAGGGACGTGTCACGAGTGTAGCTGCTACAAGGCAAGACCAGCACACACAAAAGAGAAGGCAGAGAATGGCTACACCAGGAATGTCAAGTATGTTCCATTAGATTTATTTCTATTTTAGGATCTAGCCACTGCTAAAAAGAATTCACAGGAGACTGATAGAAAAACGCAAACAAATGTGTATACAGTGTAGTTTAAATGAAGATAAAATAAAAACTAGAAACCATACGAGTGTTTTCTCTCCAGCACTGAGCACTTCGCCAAACTGATGACTGTCTACAAAGATAAGCCTAAGGATAACTTCTACTTAAGTAATAATCCTGCAGACATTCTGACATCTCTTTCTTAAGTGAGAGTATTCATCAGAAAGTTTACTGAACTCAACAAATAATAGGCTCCTAGTTTTCTCTGAAAGAAAAGGGGAAAGAACTTATATTCATGTGCACAGCTGGACTTGAACCCAAGACCACAAGTCACCGGCTCTTTGGCGCAGGCACAGTCTGGAAGCTGCATTATATTCCTTTGACAGAAAAGGGATAAATTATAGTATATTACCATAATGGTTTACTCTACAGCAATAAAGATCAACAAACTTGTGATGCTAACAAGGACGAACCTCACAGACAATGCTGAGCAACACCAGCAAATGACGAACAATAAATTCCCTTCTTGCAGGGGTTAAAGTCATATTGGTGGGCGGAGTGGCTGGGGACAGCCATCTAACATGCAGATTAACAGAGAAAATCACAAAAATCAGAGAGAGAAAAATGACAAGATCTTAGCATGAGAATGGACCTAAATCTCTAGCTCAGCAGCTTGTTTGACAGATGTGGACACAGAGGTGGGTGGGCAGTTCAAAGACACACATGCTCTTACACACCAGCTCTGTACCTTTGCAACATATTCCTCAGAACGTTCTAAACTTACATTCCTGCTCTCCTTGGTGTAAGTGAGGTGTATAAGAAAAACGCATCTTGCTTATTCACTTTCTTCAGGGAAAGTTTTTGCTTCCCCCATTTGTTAATCATGCACCCCAACAGGATAAAGACAGAAGCTGACTTAACTCTTCTCAGTAGCTATGCCAATTATTCAGTGACACTCTCTGTTGAATACTCACTTAAGGGCTGCTGAGAGATTAAATGCAACTTACAACTCTCTAAGTCTTTAACACTTCAATTATAATCATAACCTGACAAAATTAATTTCCATGATTTGAAATAATACACCAAACTGACTGATACAATTTCTGTCTTCTTCCCTCTGTCAAATATCGATGCCCATAAACTGCTAAAATCTCTTCAATGGTACTTGAAGGTCAAATTATGTTCACATGCTAATGACTACTCTGTATTAATTACCACTGTTAATTAAACAACTTTATCGGCCTTATACAAATCATGAAAACCCTTGGACAGAAAATAGCCACACTGATATTTTGTTCCAAACATATCATACATACTTTTACAGAGAGACCACCAGGAAGTTTTCTCAAAGGTGTCTCACATTTGACCTTTTTAACAGAATTATCTTTCACTGACATGATAGAGAAAGTTTATGGTTATTTTCTTTCATAATACTATGGACACAATCAATTAAAACCTCATTCAAGTCTCTACAAAAGTTTTTCTCTCAAAAAGAAGACAGCCTCTAGGAAATTATTGAAAAGAACTGAGAAAAACTTAAAGATGTGTGCATATTAGGCTAGTAGCCTCCAGGGGACTCTGAACAGGGGAACAGGGCTGGGCACAAAGATGGAGCAACAATGTGCAAAGCTTGTCCTCCGAATTACAGCAAAGGTCATATTGGTGTTTCTGCCTACTTCCTAACAGGGAATCATCTTCCTCTCTTGCTTGGGGATGGAGGAGAGTTAACCTGTAAGACATCTGGAACAATCTCTGCCTCCAGTCAAGACAGAAATCAGTGAAACAGAGCCAGAGTCATAGCCCCAGCAGTCTGCACTACAGGCTTTTATGCCACTTTGATCTGTAGCTATGAAATACCATAAAGGCTCTGGGAGTGTTCGCAATGCAACCAATAGTTAGTAAGCAACAATTTCACACAGAGCTTTTTCTAGACCCTATTTGGATTGAGGACTGGGGAAAGAACTGGCATTTACTGTGTGCTTTCCATGTGCCAGACACTGCTGGGCCCCTCAGTCACAGCTCTTTCTCTTCTCACAATCACCGCGCAGGGCAATAGGGAGGGGTCATTTCACAGATTGCGTAACTAGAATGTCAAATGATTTGCCCAAGAGTACAAAGCTCAGGGTCAGGAAAGGGAAGTAAGCCCACATCTACATCACTATCAGATGCACCCCCTCCACTGCCCACACTGACCCCAGGCTACATGACCCCTCTTCCCGAAAGATGAAAGAAACCCAGAATTTACAACAGAGCAGGGAGCTGTGAGACAAAGCAAAAGGACGTAAGCACTGTGGTGAGACCACATGTCACAAAGGCTCCGGCAAACAAGACTGGGCCTCCCACCTGACAGACTGGAAGCCAGGGGACCAAAAAAGGCTCTCAGAGGAAGAATCGCTGAAACTGGGCTTTGGGGATCAAGGTAGGTATCTATGCCTAGTGACATGTGGACAAGCAGAGCAAGAAAATGGAAAACCTGGCAAAGGCCCAGGGCCTGCTGAGGAGAGAAGAGTCCTTCATCCAGACTACGCTGGGTGCGGTGCAGGAGAGAAGGCAAGGACTGGACTGCGGTCATACTTGCCAGGAGGATACAGATGGCCAGCTGGGTTTATAGGCCCTCCATTTGGGAATGAATAATCTTAGAGAATGTCTTAGTCTATTGGAGCTGCTATAACAAAAATGCCATAGACTGAATGACTTATGAACAAGGAAATTTCTCTCTCAGAGTTCTAGAGGCTGGGAAGTCCAAGACCACAGTGTCAGCAGATTCAGTGTCCAGTGAGGTTACCTTTCCTGGTGTGTCCTCACATGGTGGAAAGGGGAGAGCTCTCTGGGTCTCTAAAAAAAGGGTGCTAAGCCCACTCATGAGGGCTCCACCCTCAGGAGCCAATCAACTCGCACAGACCCCCACCTCCAAATACCATCACACTGGGGTGTAGGATTCAATATATGAATTCTGGGGCAACACAACATTCAGTCCATACAGCAGGCACTGAAGGGTGGACTGAAAGGGGAACATTTAAGAAAGGCTTGAGTGTTCAATTTTTCAGGCTGAGTGAATGGAAAACAGATGTTATCAATCCAGATAGAATGGAATTGTAGGTCTGCAAATATGCATACAGGGCATCTTGACTCAAATGAGCAGTGTAGTATAGAGGATTTTGGTGGGATTGTGTCTCCTTCCAAGAAACAGAGATACTGTGGATAAATCACATATAAACAAATATCCCCTAATTTTGTTAATTTACCTTAAGGCGAGTAAATCCAAGAATTGTCAATAGTTGGCCTACCAAGCTAATATAATCAAAGACCTTCAAAAGCCACCCATCAGAAGAAAATATAAATTCTGAAAGGGAAAAATGTCTCTGAGCAATTACTATTTATATTTATTAAGTATTCCAATAAATATCTTGACAGAGAGGACACAATGGCTATTTTAGTTATGAAAAGCCTCTACAACAATCTGTGTTTCTGTGACACTGATGGGGTCTTTTTAGCAAGAGTTACTATGCTACTTAGGATCAATACATAATCAAGAATAAAGAAAAAGTTAAACATTAAAAATAAAACAGATTTTTTTCTTCAATCAAGAGAGGCCCAGAAATGTCTCCTCAAAGAGAGGTGACAGAACAGAATCAGTGAGAGGGGCCTAGAAATGATGTTCCTTCAATGAAATGTAGGGATTTCACCATTAAAACACTAAAATTTCCCACCACAACAGACGCAAGCAACACAGAGATATCAAGGAACTGTATGAGTGTGTGATGTGGCAAACACATCAAGAAGTCATCTGAACTGCAGGACAGGAGCCTGGTGGCCAACAAAGGGATTCCTGCAAGCAGCAGCCAGGGCCGAGGCACTACAAGGTACCCCAGCCTCTTACAGAGAGGTGCAAAACCAACCAGGGTCAGTGCTGGTTTATGACGGTAGCTTTTCAGAAAGACACCCAAAAGAGACCATCTAAAGACCTATTTTTGTTTTAACTGAAGACAGGAAATCTACAAAAATGGGGTTACTCATTCTACCCTGGTTGAAAAGAGTGGTTTCAACCCAAATAGCCTCCCCCTAAGTTAGATGTATTAATTTCTAGAAATCCCATACTGGTAAACCAATGAAACTAGGGTTAATCTTTAACCTTCAGGGGGTGAACTCCACAAAGCACAGCTACATTCTCCCACGAAATACCCTTCTGTCAGGGGTAGAAAGGACTTTGCTTCTCACATGGCTGGCAGAGCAAGGAGGGAGCTGTAGCATCAATGTGGCGTCTCTCCAAGGCAAGTCTACCCTCCTCAGACATTTGGGGAGAAAAATATTTTTACATGAGATCAAATGTACTATGGAGTGGAATATGAAATCCAAGTATTAATAAGAAAAAAATAGGATTCAAAATTTTCACATGCCTCCAACGGGCAGTTTGAAGCTAGGCCCAACTCTTCTGGGAGTGGATGTTGGATTTTTATGGAAAAGTATAGGATAATTCCTATATTCTCATTAGCCTTTCTTGAACATAGAAACATTCCTATCATGAAAAACAGACTAATGACTCTTCAGGTGCCATTTTTCACCACATTCATGTCACTGATGCCAAGTGCTGAGAGTAGCTGCTGCATACTGTAATCACCCGCGATGTGACCTGGACACAGCACAACCACAGGGAGGGGTCAATGGCTGGAGGTCACTCCAAAGTGAAGACAGGAGGGAGAGTGAAGTGAAGACTTAACTGCAGAGCCTCGTGGTCAGCAGGGTATAAACAGCACAAAATAAGTAACAACCACACTCACGTTGCAGAAAAGTGTTGTCACACTCCTTTAGGAATGTAGATACAGAGTACATGGAGCAAAGAAACCAAGGGACAATCTATGCATTTTACCTTTTATACTTTGTCCCAAATGTGCTTATTAGGAAAAGCACATGGTATTACTTTGCACCCTGTACTTTCTGGAGGTTGTCTTCTTTCACATCCTTAAAACACACCCTATTAATAATCAGAGTTGTTCCAAGGGCCTGCAGGCACCCAGAGGGAAAGGGCACTGCAGACAGTCAGCTCTGCAGCTGTAATCACCCATCACAACCCACTCTGAGGCAGGCAGAAGACCACAAGGCACAGATTCCTGAAGAAAAGGGAAGAGGCTTTGTGTGGGGCCTCAAGTTACAATAATTGTAACTGACAAATTAAATGACATTCCAAGTCCTAGGTCCAGCTCAGAGAAGCAGTGTGTCTTACCAGGTGTCAGGCAAGATCCACACATTACCCATATATCATCATCATACCCATTTCTATAGCATCTCATTACCTAAATTACCTCAACTCTTACACAAGGTAAGCATTAGTATGTCCCCATTTTACAGATTAAGAAACTGAACCTCAGAGAGACTAAATGACTGGCTCAAAGACACAAAGCTTCTGAGCAGCATGCAAGGTGCCCTGACCGTGAAGCCCAGTACCCAACCCCGAGTCATCCCACCACAGTGCCAGCCCTTCTGAACTCACTGCCGTGGTCTGTCGGCTGGGTCACCCGTGCCGACCCCGAGGGGCCGGCAGCACCTGTTATGAGCAGGGACAGGGAATTGAGCTATTTGGGGGCCTGGGACACCTTACCAGCTCATTTTATAAAGTCCTTAACTAAAGCTGCCAATGACAACACCAAAAAGAGTGAGAAAATACAGACTGTTGGGAGAATTCCAATCTTAAAACCTTTCCTATGGACTTACGAAATTCCCATGACTTACAAAAATAAGATTTTTAAACTCAGAGTTAATTTGAAATGAATGTCCCTATCTAAATCCCAGACTTAATGTTTCCTTTTCTGATTTGGGAAATAATGGGATGTGCACACTGAATCCAGAGTCGCAGGATTCTTTCTCTCTCTTCCAAGGGAGCCCAAATATTAAGAGGTGGAACAGAGGGAGGGAGCTCCAGGCAGGGAGGTGGACGTGGCCCAGCAAGCCAGTCTCCCCACCCCCACCCCATGTCAGCAGCCCTGCAGTGTTACACGAGGCTTTTGGACAGCCAAGACCTGACAGGCACCCACCCTGCCAGCCCCTTTCCTCCCTGGCTAGGTGAGGTCAGGGAGGACCCAGAGGGCCAGATGGATCCAGTCTAAGCAGAGCATGAGCATTCCAGGCAAAATGAGCCAAGGATACAAGTGGAGACTGTGTCAGAAGTGGAATGCACAGATGGTAACCAGATTTATTGTGGCGATTATTTCACAATGTATACAAATTTCAAACCAGTACATTGTACATCTGAAATATAATGGTGTGTCAATTATACCTCAAAAAAAAAAAACCTATTTGGCCACACAGGCAAAAAGACCAGGTCACTTTTAAGGGCTAGAAGACCATATTAATATCAGGTGTTTTGATGGCAACATGTGGCAAGAAAAAAAAAGTGTAACTTGTAATTGTGAAAGAAAAGAAAATGTAAACAGGGATGTTATGTATACTCTAACAGATCTCCAAATATAAAGGTCACAGAACAACCTTTATGCTCATACAGAAACTCAAGGAACCAGAATGTGATTACAGAAACTTTGAGAAAGGACTAGAAGGGTATTTTGAATACATTTTTAGAATTCAGACAAAGAGAGACCTAATAGTGATGGAAGAATATGTAAGTGATTCATGTTCTGACAATATGGATCTGACAGAATTATTTTTAAATGCAAGGGGTTGGGAAGGAAAGAGAATATATGGAAAGTTGAATAAATGCACTCACTGCTTTAGACAGGGGTTGATAAGCTAGGCCTTGGGACAAACCCAGTTTGCCACCTTTTTAAGCAAAATTTTATTGGAACTCAGCCATGTTAATTTGTTCATATTATCTAGACTTCCATGCTACAAATGCAGATTTAAACAAGTATGATAGATAGCACGGCCTATACTGGCTAAAATATTTTCAATGTGGTAGACCTTTTAAGAAAAGGAAAAATCCCAATGAGGAGTCATCTTTTGGATTCCACATTCTATTAGAAGACCCCTTGAAAATTTGCTAAGTCAAACAGATTTGAGATGCCAACTGGATTTGTATTTTATTATTACCACAAGATGGATATCTATAAGGTAAGTAACAGAAAGAGAGCACAGTCAATGGCCTAACATGTAGCAAATGCTCTTATTCATGTTTGGCTAAGCAATGAGGCTCTACAATTGACCCAAGGTATTAGTATACAAGGGCCATTTTTTTCAAAAAAAAAAAAAGGAAATTCTTACACAAATGAAGCTATTTTTTTTTCTAGCTAAGATTCTTCACTACATGGGTTTTGAATATATTCTCCTAGTTATGTTTGCTTATTCCTTTTTCTTTTTTTTCCTTTTTTTTTATTAAGGTATCATTGCTATACAATCACATGAGCAACACTGTGGTTTCTAGATTCCCCCCCATTATCAAGTCCCCATCACATAGCCAAATACAGTCACTGTCGTTCGGTGTAGTAAGATGCCACAGTCACTATTTGTCTTCTCTGTGTTATACTGCCTTCTCTGTAACCCACCTACTTATGTGTGCTAATCGTAAGGACCCTTAATCCCCTTATCCCTCCCTTCCCACCCACCCTCCCCAGTCCCTTCCCTTTGGTAACTGTTAGTGCATCCTTGGTTTATGTGAGTCTGCTGCTGTTTTGTTCCTTTAGTTTTTGCTTTGTTGTTATAATCCACAGACGAGTGAAATCATTTGGTACTTGTCTTTCTCCGCCTGGCTTATTTCACTGAGCATAATACCCTCTAGCCCCATCCATGTTGTTGAAAATGGTAGGATTTGTTTTCTTCTTACGGCTGAATATTCCATTGTGTATATGTACCACATCTTCTTTATCCATTCATTTACTGATGGACACTTTGGTTGCTACCATTTCTTGGTGATGGTAAATAGTGCTGTGATAAACATAGGGGTGCATATATCCTTTTGGATCTGGGATCCTGTATTCTTAGGGTAAATTCCTAGGAGTGGAATTCCTGGGTCAAATGGTATTTCTATTTTGAATTTTTTGAGGAACCTCCATAGTGCATTCCACAATGGTTGAACAAACTTATATTCCCACCAGCAGTGTCGGAGGGTTACCCTTTCTCCACATCCTTGTCAGCATTTGTTGTTGTTTGTCTTTTGAAAGGTGGCCATCCTAACTGGTGTGAGGTGATATCTCACTGTGGTGATGATTAGCAATGTGGAGCATCTTCTCATGCGCCTGTTGGCCATCTGAATTTCTTCTTTGGAGAAGTGTCTGTTCAGATCCTCTGCCTAGTTTTTAATTGGATTATTTGCTTTTTTTGTTTGTTGAGGTGCATGAGCTCTTTATATATTTGGATGTCCACCCCTTATCGGATATGTCATTTATGAATATATTCTCCCATACTGCAGGATGCCTTTTTGTTCTACTGATGGTGTCCTTTGCTGTACAGAAGCTTTTAGTTTGATATAGTCCCACTTGTTCATTTTTGCTTTTGTTTCCCTTGCCCATGGAGATATGTTCATGAAAAAAGTTGCTCATGTTTACATTCAAGAGAGTTTTGCATATGTTTTCTTCTAAGAGTTTTATGGTTTCATGACTTACATTCAGGTCTTTGATCCATTTCTAGTTTACTTTTGTGTATGGAGTTAGACAGTAATCCAGTTTCATTCTCTTGCATGTAGCTGTCCAGTTTTGCCAACACCAGCTGTTGAAGAGGCTGTCATTTCCCCATTGTATGTCCATGGCTCCTTTATCATATATTAATTGACCATATATGCTTGGGTTAATATCTGGACTCTCTAGTCTGTTCCACTGGTCTATGGCTCTGTTCTTGTGCCAGTACCAAATTGTCTTGATTACTGCAGCTTTGTATTAGAGCTTGAAGTTGGGTAGCATAATCTCTTCAGCTATAGCCTTCCTTTTCAGGATTGCTTTGGCTATTCAGGGTCTTTTGTGGTTCCATATGAATTTTAGAACTATTTGTTCCAGTTCATTGAAGAATGTTGTTGGTATTTTGATAAGGGATTACATTCAACCTGTAGGTTGCTTTAGGCAGGATGGCCATTTTGACTATATTAATTCTTTCTAGCCAAGAGCATGGGACGAATTTCCATTCATTAGTGCCCTCTTTAATTTCTCTCAAGAGTGGCTTGTAGGCAAGGGGGAAGAAGGGACATTACGATTAGCAGATATAATGTTAGGGGGGCACGGGGAGGGCTGTACAACCCAGAGAGGACAAGTAGTGACTCTATGGCATCTCACTACGCTGATGGACAGTGACTATAATGGGGTTCGGGGGGGGAACCTGATGAAGGGGGTAGTGTAATCACCATAATATTACTCATTTAATTGTAGATTAATGATATCAAAATAAACTTAAAAAAAATAGAGTGGCTTGTAGTTTTCAGGGTACAGGCCTTTCACTTCCTTCGTTAGGTTTATTCCTACATATTTTACTCTTTTTGATGAAATTGTGAATGGAATTGTTTGACTTCTCTTTCTGCTAGTTCATCATTAATGTATAGGAATGCAACAGATTTCTGTGTATTAATTTTGTATCCTGCAACTTTGCTGAATTCAGATATTAGTTCTAGTAGTTTTGGAGTGGATTCTTTAGGGTTTTTTATGTACAATATCATGTTATCTGCAAAGAGTGACAGTTTAACTTCTTCCTTACCAATCTGGATGTCTTTTATTTCTTTGTGTTGTCTGACTGCCGTGGCTAGGATCTCCAGAACTATGTTGAATAAAAGTGGGGAGACTGGGCATCCTTGTCGTGTTCCCGATTTTAAAGGAAAAGCTTTCAGCTTCTCGCTGTTAAGTATGATGTTGGCTGTGGGTTTGTCATATATGGCCTTTATTATGTTGAGGTACTTGCCCTCTATACCCATTTTGTTGAAAGTTTTTATCATGAATCGATGTTGAATTTTGTCAAATGCTTTTTTGGCATCTATGGAGATGATCATGTGATTTTTGCCCTTCTTTTGAAAAGCAGCTATTTTTATGGAGATTCTGACCCAGTCTAAAGTCATCGTCAGCATAAGCACTATGGGCTGATTGGAAGTATAGAGGAATAGTTAAAATCAGAGATCCTAGAGCTAGACTTCCTTTGTTCAAATCCTGGCTCTACCACTGAGTACTTATGATCTAAGCAAGTTACTTAAGCTACCTGTAGTTTTTTTTTAATCTATAAATAAAGATAAGAACACACCTAACCCATAGGCTTGTTAGAGAGGCTAAACAGAATTGCAAAATAAAACGCTGAGATTAAAGTTGGTTTATAGTAATCCATCCACAAATTCACTTTTCCTGCCATATGTATGTGCAAGAGCACTAAGAATAGTGATTAGAAATAACAGATTATTGAATTCACTGAAAGAAAGGATAATCAATGGCTATATACAGACTTTCACTGATCTAAAAAGTATTACTACAGAAAATAATCTAAACAGGAAAACATAAGCCTAAAATAATTCTGCAGTAAAAAATTTATGCTGAAATTTTGGACTCATATTTTTAAGGAGATTTTAAGATAGTAACCTAAGTTATAAAAACTTTATCATTCAAATTTATTTTTTAATAAATTTTAATCTCCCTAAATTTCACCTTAGTACCAATTTGGTCACTCTATTTCAAATTGCCCACACTTTAAAAGAAAATTTGCTTCAATGATCATCTTAGGGATTAAATATTCATTCATCTAGAACGACCTATATTTAAATTTACCATCATGATCAAATGGTGTATTCATTCACCTCTACCACACTTACCAATTAAGGCTCAGAGAGCCACTGCAGAGATTTTACTTTTAGAGATTCCATTAAGTGAAAGTATGTATAAAAACACAGGAAAGTCCAAAAGTCTACAGCCCCTCAAAAAAGGCCTTGAAATTTTACCAAGGGTAACAAGTAAACATTCTGCGTATCAAAAATAAAGTAGTATAAAGACTACTTCATAAAAAATGATGAATCTGGTTCTCAGGTATGATAGATATGGGATTTGACTCATTATTTTAGAGAAACACCTTATATATCTTCCCTAGACGACAAAGGGCAAATCTGTGCACAAAACAGCTTGTTGAAGACATCTGGGCTTCTCCTGCCTTGTGCTGCCTACATCCTTGGGAAGACAACTCAATTGCTTACTAAGCATGCCACATGTTATTATACTTCAATTACACAGTTCCTCTGATCAACCATGTTAGCATTTAATTACCACACAATTAACTTGCAGCAGTTAACTCAAGCTCATGGGTATTTGTGCTTTAGCTACAGAAATCAGTTGACCTAAAGCCCACCCTGTATTCCACCACCCCAAACCCCCCATCCCCCACCCTTTTGCCGTGTCTCTCAGGCATCTGCCTGGTTTATAATTATGAACATCCACAGAACACCAAATCTTCTTAAGTCTTATCCCTAGCTGTTGAAGGAGGACCAGCCTCGGGGTAGTGCAAACACCCCTACGTGACGGGGACTTGGTACTAGGAGGAGGACAAGGCAAGCATGAAATGAGACATTGACCTATTTGAGTTGTTACCAAACTTTGGTATTCCACAGGAGAACATCCCCGCCCCTTCCCAAACTGGGCTGATGAGCAGCTATTTTCAATGCCCTCTCCCTTTAGAAAACCATTTCAAACCTTTATTAAGAACAGCCATTTTAAAACCTAAAAAGTAGAAACGATAGTGTCTTTCAAAAAAAGGCAATTCTTTGAAGACATTTATGTTAATATAAAATAGCTGTGCTTTTTTGTCCTGTTGATTTTTAGACTAATTCATGGATCAGTTCTTTGGGAAACACTGGATTAAATGGTTTTATGGGCCCCATTAACCCTAAAGTCACTCAAATACATCCCAGCAAGTGTCTGTAAGCTAAAAAAAGAAGTGAAGATGTTTAATTATTTGTCATCACTAAATATAAAAAATAACTTGTAGTTCATTCGTTTTGTATATGCTAAAATGACAAATGTATACAAAAGACAAAAAAAAAAAATTGGAGCAGGGGGCTTAGGAGGAAGTATTCTGCTTTCCTGGTTTAATTTCTAGGAAGATTAATATCCTGTCTGAATACCATCTACTCACATATGATTTCAAAAGATGTTTTTTGGCTCTACAATAGGAGTAAAATCAGCTATTTTAACTTGGGGCTCTGGAGTGTAACTCTCAAGGTGTATAGTTATTTATAACTACAGAGCAAGGCCTACTTCTGCCAAATCAAAGCATGTAAGACCCCAGGGAAAGGTCACAAGACAATGTCACTTGTTTCAAACATGCTGCCCGTTTGAGATTCCCAACCTTCACTGAGCTTTCATATTAATAATGCTCCAGACACAAACCAACAGGTCTGCTGGCAGGAGGTTCTCATCTTACCCAAGTTCAAAACGTGCCTAGGAATTCAGAATGTTAGTCTGAATAGTTGGATTCCTGTTGGATGTGTATAGTATGATCCATGTGATTATCCCATGTAGCTATGAATTAATTAGCTCAATAAATATTTGCTGAACGTTTCCTACTTCCAAGGCACTATTGGAGGGTCTCCTCGTTCTCCTCTGCCCATACCCAAAAAAGGTTATGACATGACCCAGCTTCCCCAGGTCAGCGCATGCCCTTCCACCAGCTGCCACACTCTCAGAACTCAGAACCTGAAACATACATACACAAATGAGTCCAGAGGACAGAGAAGTCCCTCCCTCTTGGGGCTGTCACGGTTGGCTGAACTGGAGCTGAATGTTTGAAGAGACAAAGTGAGAAGAGTACCCAAAGCCTTTACTCCCAAATGTAGATTCCACTAGGGCGGGATCTTTGTGAGTGTTGTCCAAAATGGTTTTCCCACATCAAGAATAATGCTGGTCAAAAAGTAAATGCTCTCTAGATAGCTGTTTGATAATAATAAATAATGATCCTAGATCTGCCATGGACTGAGCCATCATGTAATTAGCTGGAAGGTGTTCAGTGACCTTTGGTTAACTAAGGGGCAAGTTCAGGCTACCCAATGTGACAGAACTCACCCTTCCACAGAGGCAGACAAGGCCCACTGACTCGAAGTCATAGATTGGGTTTGGAGAGGACTTCTTTCACCCTTGTTCATTTATCAGGCATGGATTCCCTAATTTGCTCCCTCCTCGTGTCACAAAGCAATCCTTAGCACAGCATGTGGAAGACAAACTTATGTGAAGTTTCACCTAACATCTCACATTTGTACGTAAAAAGAGACAGCCAACATTGTAGCTGTGGAAGTCCAGGAAGTGTTCTAGCCTGGGGCTACCAGATCAATTATAGAGTTCAGTGATGACTCACCCACGAGCCATGCCCCCCCACCCACAGCCCCAGTTAGAGGGCAGGCGGGCTCCAGTGGACAGAACCCAGGACAGAACTGCAGGAAAAACACTGGCTAAACACAACAATTCCTTGGTTGTTAACATGATGCTATAGGATTGTTTAAATGTCAGGATTTCTAAGTACATTTTAAAATAAGTTTTTCAAATGAAAGTAAACCAGATTTGAGACACCTTTTCCTGAATATCATGCATAAACTAAAGTGAGATTCACTTGCAAAATAAGAGGACAAGTGGGAGAAACAACATATATCCTCCAAAGGTACGACCAAAAAACATGGCTTTTTGGTTTTCTTTTGTTGTTATTACCCAACGAAAAGGGCAGTGTTAACAATGGTCCAAAAAAAAAAGCCCCCCACTTCTTCCTCTGCTGCCCTCTCAGCATTTAGAAAACTTCTTCCCTCAAGCTGATAACAGTAACAGCCTAAATGAACTATCAGAATTTTTACATTAAGTCTATGATCTACCTCAATTTTTTTAATAAGGTATAACATAATGATCAAGGCGCTCTTTTACATATGGGTCCCCAAATGTTCCAGCATCACTTGCTGAAAAGCACATGCATTTTCCATTCAATTACTTTGCCCCTTTGATGAAAGCCTGTTGACCATGTATGTGTGGGTCTATTTCTGGACTCGAGACTGTTCCATGGATCTTGTATTTCTATCCTTAAACCAATGCCACACAGTCTTGATTTCTGTCACTTTGGAGTAAATATTAAAATCAGGTTATGTAAGCTTTTTTTTTTCCAAAATTGAATTGGCTACTCTGAGTCCTTTATATATTTCCTTGTAAATTTTAGACTCAGTCTGAGACAGGGACCATGGGCTTAGAGTAGGGTGAGGGCCTCCGGAAAAAACAAAGCAAGATAATCCATTGTGGGATTTGCTTTGGCCTGCTGGGGAGCCCAGCTTGTTTTTCTGACTTTACCCAGGTGCTGCTTTTCTTCCTCCAGCCCTAAACAAATGATTTGCAACCCGGGCAATGTAGCAAGAAAGCCCAAAACAACATAGTAAAAACAGGAAGGAGGCCATCTTGAAAATTAGACTGCATTTTTAAAACCCAATTTGTTAAAAAGTAACTTTCTTAACATACTCTTTAGCAAATAGACAATACCTGAGCCCACCTTGGGAGCAAAGCAGGCAGTCTTGAGTGATATGCTCCCAGACCAGGAAGCTGCTATCCTGGGAGGAAATCAGAGCAGTAAATTTCTTGTGAATAACCAGGAAGACTAATAAGAAACTCAGTGTTTCTTCAAAGGTAAACATTTTGGGATCACTTATCAGGTGTACATCCCTAGCCCTTTGTCTCTCAACTGCCTATAAAACCCCTAGACACCGCACTGCCCCGGGGCTTTTTTGTCCCCTCCTCGTGTGAACCAAGAGCTCTGTCCTCTCACTTTCTCTCTATAAAAGCCTCTGCCTTGTTTTCCTACCTTGAGTGTTTGCAAAGTTCATTCTTCGACTCCGTGAACAAGAACCCCGGCATCAATTCCATCAGTCCATTGATGTCTTAAGATTTTTTTAAATACCCTTCGGAGATTTTGTTGAGACTGCATTGAAGTAAGTCAATTTGGGGAGAGGCTATCTTAACCATGTTAAGCCTTCCAATTCACATACATGGAACCTATCTCCATTTATTTGGTGGACCTTTCAAAGTTAATAATAAAATCTAGAACTACTACCTTGTGTGCCAAGAAAGGAAGAACAGTTGGAAAACAAAACAACTCAAAGCAAATTAATTTACAACTGTACACAGTTCTTCCATGAGCATTACATGCAATGGATTCTACCAATGGATAAATAAAGGCTGAAACATGCACAGATCAAGAAACGGGCAGATGTGGAACTCAAATCCAGGCACTCTCTTCTCCAGTTCAGATCCTGTGGTTGTTGATACTGCACAACTCGTTGAAAACTAAGAAGCAAAGGGCGGTTGTCAAGAGAGGGAACACTGTAGGGAAGTGGGGTGAGCCCCACTGAGGAACAATCACCTGCAAAAACTAAGTTTTTTTTTTTCAGACAAGCTCACAGGATAGAGGAGGAGAAGCAACCAATAAAAGGAGACAAAAATACAGAGTAAGGAAAAACCCTTCCAGAAAGGACTGGAGAAGAGCCAGGAGAGGAAGCAGAGCAGGGCATACTTTGGGAGCTCCACAGAGCACAGCCGAGTACATGCATGGCCACCAAGACGGCTGGGAATTTCCAAGAAGGGAAAGGGTAAGGAGGAGGGCAGGCATTGTAATTTCCTTTTCACTTCACAGAAAGAAAAATCACTTGCCTCAGGAGCTTTAAAAGGCAGTGACAGTGAGTGAATCCACTTACCATTTCAGTATAAAAAGCACATTTGGGTTAAGTAGAGAAGTCAGTGCTAAAAGTTTCAGTAAGTGGAGGATTCCAGTGCAGTGTAGAACAAATTCAAACCATACCAAGATATGTGGTAAGTCCTTGTTGATCCCAGGTATCTGTGGATTAGATCCACAGATCTTGGAACTGCATACACAGGACTTTAGGGTCAGTTCTGGGGAGGGTCAGCCTGCCTGTTTGACTTTGTATTCTCTTCTCTATATTTTTCTACATCTCACAGATTACCTACAGGGAACACTTCAATTCTGAAAAAAATAAATAACTCTTAAAAAGACAATCAAGGAAGGTTGTTAACTCTGCTGTAGCAGAGCTCAGAAATTGGCCACATAAACCCAGGCAGTATGGCTCAGAGTGGCCAGGCCATGGGGTATGAAGCACTTGGCCTGGGAAGAGTGTGGTAGCTAATAAAGTAGTATTTAAAAACAAAGCAAACAGAGCAAAAAGCAAAACCTTCCAGGCTTCACAAAATTGTTTTCCTGAAACCCATGTCTGGGCTCTAGGACGCTAAACATGAAAAGTTGTTACCAAATATCTAAGAGTAAGGAAGGGACACAGAGGTGGCATGAAAACACAAACCTAAGACCCTTTATCACTCAGCCTTTATATTTCACACTGACTTGCCATTTTTTCCAAGTGGCAGTTCTCATAGCCTGCTTGTGCGTTCATGTTTCCAAATTCCACCTTCAAACCTGGATCCAGAGCCACAGATGACATTCCTCTCTCTTCTCCTCCAGCTGGGCCAGAAGCCAAACAACAGATGATACAACATGAGTCTTTATGGATCAATAGAGTTGTGATAACCCACTTCTGAAACAAGAGCAATTGATTCCTTTCTGAAATTTAAAATTCCTTTTCTGATATATATGGGTTAAAGAAGAGCCCACGTATCACCAGGCCCAGTCCTTCTGCCACTGAGCCCAATGCCCAGAACCTAAAATGACTTGTGCAAGGTCAAGCACCAGTTGGTAGCACAGGCTTGCCATCCTGGCCAACTCCCTAACCCACTGCTTTTCCCGTTATATAACACAGACAGCTTTCCTCTTCAGAAACTTCAAAACCTAAAAACTAAATTCATATCCTTTCAAGAGAAAGTAAGCAATTCAAGTTTTGTTTTTGGCAGCTCCATATTTTGAAGGCATTTAAGAAAAGCTGTCAAATTTAGCAGATTGAAGCTACAATGCTTTTTCCTCAAAAAACAGGGCTTGTTTTGTTTTAAAAGGAAAGAAGGAAAGTCGCAGCCTTGTGAAGAAGAGGCCCTCAAGTTCTACAAAGCTTCATTTAGCTGAGAAAAGTTGCGGCAACACCTTCCAATTTATGCCTTAAACCAGCATATTCTTGAAGGCAGAGACACCTGCCACTGGGCCTCCCTCTGGGCCCATAATAGGACAAATAGAGCAATAAAGATCACAAAGCCGGGCCACATGCCATGCTCTGTGTCCATCCCACTGACCCTACTGGGCCCAAACTATGCTTAATTGGTGTTCAGCTAGTGTCCAATACTTGACCCTCTATGGAAAGGATGCCCATTCATTTGTTCCCTACCTTGGAAATAATCATCTCAAAAATCAATAATAAGGCTTATGAGATTCTTCAAAATAGATCTTTAAAAATTAAAAATATGAGCTTGGTCAGTCTTCATTGGGTATAGCATAAAAGCGTTTACTACTTTAAAATCTTGCGTGCTATAACTATATCCAATTAAAAAAAAAACATTTCCTAAGTTGCACTCACATCATGTAGAAGGATCCCTCTAATTGTGTCTTTTCCTTCCCAAGGGTACCTTGCAGTTACTTCTACAATTCAAATACCTACACTGCAGCAGGTGACCTTACAATCAGAATGATGAAAACTTCTAACCAAGTTTTCCCAGGGCAGTTTGAGCACAAGCTTCATTTTTGGAAGAACCTAACTACTAAGGGTGGTATCCAGAAATGACCACGGGAAGGTGGCCTCTTCAGCGCAAGCCTAACGGGGACAGAACTGATGGAAGTTCTCAATGGCCAGCCACAGAGGTCACCCCAGCCCTCCCCTTGGCCTCAACTGAAGGCTTGTTTGGCAAACCCTGGCCAAGAGAGATACATGTGACCTGCTCAGGAGAAAGAGGACAGAAAGGACTTGAATAGCCCTGAGTATGCCAATAGATGGCCCCAACCCATTTCCTTTGGCCAAATGGAAGCAAGGAATATAGATTAAAGTTCCTCGTTTTCTTACACAATGTTACCTGACAATCTCTTTCAGCCTTTTGAAAAATGTCATCTGTCTTGGGTTCACTGGGATGGTCTATGACATGCCCCATAGCATGCTGTACCTTTAAGCAAAATATTTCTAAGCTCCAAACTCCCACAAAGTGCCTTTTTCAGTGGCACTATTAGTAACAGAAATGTTCTGGCAGACTGAAAGTCCCCTCAAGTTACCAAACTCTGACCATCAAAGCTGTGCTGACATACGGGCCGTGGCAGGGCCCACACAGTCAGAGAAGATAACCAAGAACGGCCTGTGAGAATGGTCTTTAAACAAAGCCACCTTTCTTCTCTGTGTCTTTAACTGCTCAAGAAGAGTATGCATATTAAACAGCAGGGAAAATTCACTCAATTGAGGCAAAAATTCCTTTCCCCTCAAGAAGGAATTTTACATTGCACTCAGCTGCAAGTGAGTACTGATGGAGCTTCAGATTGCCGCAGCAGTTATTCCAGGACTTTCTCAGACATTTCTAAGGGCATTTTGTTTAATGAAGTCTTTTTCCCCTTGTGTTTTGGATTCGCCTGCTGTGAGCCTGTCTCTGTTTAGGCACCACTAGTCCAAAGGCAAGTCGATGCCCTTGCCCTGCTAGAACCCACAGCAAAGATGTCCTCTCGTTCCGTGGCGTGGTGGCCAGACCCAATGCCTCCCTACAGACTCAGCATATCAGAGAAAATTAATATTTTTTTCCCCAATGTGGTCTATGGAACCATTTTGGCCAGGAAAGACCCATTGCATTTATTTTACACATGGGGAAAAAAAAAACCCACCAATGGCCACCATCCATTTTGGACATTCATTCCTCTGACTCACTGGAATTGTCATTGTGAAAGAATCTGAGGAAAGAATGTTTAAGAAATGGCACATTTTGGCAGACTACATTGAATTGCTTGGCACTTTTGCATCACCTTTTTCTGAATTTCAAAATACATTTTTTTAAAGGAAGCCTGATGTGAAGTCATACCCAGACTATTCCTCTATTCAATATTTTGTAATAAAAAATAAATAAAAAAAATAACATCCCAGGAAGCAGAAAGATCAGATTGCAAATATAAATGGAGACCAGGAAAAAAAAAATGACATCAAGTTATTTCTGGAATTTTCCATCAAGTCATCATGGCATGTCTGTAATTATGTTTTAATAGGTAATGTGGTAGCAAAGATCAAATCCTCTTAGTCTTTCACTGGTCATTTAACCATCAATGACTTCAGACTCCACTACCTTCCACCAAGAGATCTCTCCTCTATTTAACAATAACACTTTCAACACAGCTCTCTTCAGAGTATATCAATTCTTTAATAGTTCTGCCAAATTTCTTTTAACTATTTTTCATGGCCTCCACACAGTCTCCCACCCTTCCTAAAATGTACTGTTTTGGTGACTAGTTAACATTTATTTATTCATAAAAAGAACTAAACTTTAAGAAAAAACAATCCTCCTAGTAAGCAAATATTATGAAAAGCATCTCACCAGGTATTGGAGGTCATCTGACACCTGGATGCACGCTTGTGATGGCCACTCAGGTACAGGACACACTCGTGGCAACCCCAGCTCTCCAAGACACAGCCACCAACCCAGAAGCCTATTTTTAAAAATGTCTTCTGACCGTCTGATGAAGAGATTGCCCCACAGCCTCTACACTTTAGAATCAAAGCCAGTCCCTCTCGCCTGAACTCACAATTTTTGGTCCTTGCATGTGCCTGATTCCAACACCCTTGCCAAGCGGCCTCTTGCCAGAGAGTAAGTAACCACTAAGAAGGCAAGAGGGGACGGGCAAGTGCACTGGGGTTGGGGGGGCCTGACCACAAGGGTGCTTCAGCACTAAACTGCATAGGAGGTTTGGAGCCATGCACAAAAGGAACAAATAGTTCTATTCAAACCACTTAGCACACCACAGTACGTAAAATGACAGTGATTCTGAACTACGATGAAAAATGCTGTGGTAGCACACTCTTTGAAACACAAGAAATATCCAGACAGATTTCCAAAGTGGTTTAAGAAAAATTGGTTTAGGAGCTTTTAGCCCAAGAACCTGCTATCTGGGAAGTTCACTGCAATGCAACTGGATAACTGGATAAAGGTGTTTTTGAGACAGTTTTGTGGTTTCACCATATAGTACATCACAGTCGTTTTACTTGCTATCACTGCTTCACATGGTCCCAGCTCCTTGGAAAGCCAAAGATGCCTTTTGATCAACTCAACCACGCAGGGCTTACCTACGAGCTTCTAAGAAATTTCAAATTGTTACCGAACATATAAAAATAGCCTATGAGCCTTTTAATGACCTCAAGACACAGTCTTACCATAATCCCACAGACGGGGTCAGTGGGTCATGCTATCTGCTGCTTCACTGCTCTGAAGAAATGCAAACAAAGTCATAAACCTGCACAAGGGACATTTAGAAAAGCAAGTTCAGTTTAGACAGAAAAAAACAGCACTTAAAAACCATCTAATTCTTTCTTACATTTTTTTAAAGGTATACAAACCTGAACTTCAAATTCTCAATTAAGACATGAAGCTTGGGACTTTCCTTAGTTTTCAAGCAGCAAGCAAAAGACCCTCAGTGCTCAGGCAGCATTCAAGGTGTCAGATGGCTGTGGAATACAAAAAGTACCCACAACCCCATCACCAAGAAAAGAACTTAGACACTGGAACATTCCTTTTCTTACAATTTTCAATGATAAATATACTTTCTCAACTATGAACTGCTTCAAGTTATATTACGCTGACTGTGGAGTCTCTCGGCATAAAACCATCCTCAGGAAAAAAAAAAAATCACAACAAGGCTCTTGCTCTCCCTGAGTGACCCGTGGCTAGTTGGGTTCTGGGTGGCTGTGACTTAAGGATGGAACTCTGAGGAACAATTTTCAAAATCATCAGCCACAGATACTGCTGGACCTGGACTTGTTCCCATCTCAGGGAAGCAGGAGCCCTGCATCCGTAAGAGGACAAGTTCCAGAGGAGCTGAGAAAAACACCAATAAGCGTACAAGTCACCCAGAGATATTCTACATTAAAGGTCCATTCACTTAGCTTAATTTTGTTTCACCTCCAGAGATTTAAACTTCTTGGTCAAGCCCGGTAGATATTTTGGGAAGGGGGCAATGGAGAAAACACAAGTGCAGTACTTCCACACTCAGAGACACACTGAGAGCCCTCCATCACTGGTGCCGTTCACTCATTCATTCCTCCAGTGAACATTTATTGAGTCTCTGCTATGTATCTGGTCTGCCCTAGACACAGGAGGCAGCTATGAGTAAAATAAGGGCCGCCTTCTCATGGATGTCAGAAATATAAACAAAAATTCCAACACACTGTGGCAAATGTAGTACTAGTCACATGTGTAAGGGAAAATCATAACCCCAAGAGGGAGTGAGTTGTTTCCATCTGGGGGCGGAGAGCCAGCACCAGAGGCTGCTTCACCACACATGGAACAGAGACAGGGATAATTAAAATGCAGAGCACAAAGAATCCTCCTTATTTGGCTACAAAACCTAGTTTACAGATTAGGTGTATTTAACTGAACCACAGTGCGTGTGTGTACTGGACAACAGAAGGCAAAGAAACTAAGTAACAGTCACAATTTGTAAAATAAATTATTCACCTATTATTTTTTAAAAATCGATCTAAGCAAATTACAGCCCAATCCTTAGGAGGGAAGGCACTGGTGAACTAAATACATAAATGTATAGAGTCAATATTCCGTTTCCAGGAAGAATCACGCACTAGTCATACTGCATACCTATATGGGTGGGAGGGGGGCTTCTCAAAGCATAGTGTGCACACAAATCACCTGTGGACTTTTGTCAAGCAGGAGGCTCTGATGCAGCTGCGCCCGTGACCCACACTCTGAGCCGTGAGCCGAGGGCCAACGGCGCTCAATCTTAACCATCCTAGTCACACATGGGGCCCTTTAACAACAGGAATTCCAGTCCTCATCTGAAATCTAGTGAGCCAGAATCTTAGGAGATGGGGTTCCTGTCATCTCTTTTTAAGCTGTACAGGTAGATGGTTGTGTGGGTACAGCCAGGCTTGTGAACCACAGTCAAGTAGCCATTCAGAGAGATACCTCACCCCAGAAAATGGGTCAGTTCTCTCTGCAGACGGATAAAACAGCATTTGGAAGACATCTGTGGGGAGGGTCAGGAAGAGGCTACCCAGCTAAGCTGCCGAGATTGGTCATCTCACCCCTGGTGTGATGTCTATAATCACAGCGTCCACGGACAACATCTGTAGTAGATCCCGTCTTGACCCTTTCCATCCACTATAATGGCTTTCCAAAGCCAGTGCTTAGATCATTATCATAATCTGTTTAGCTTCATAAAACACACAGAGGTAAAGAAGGGTTTTTTTGGCCTTAAAATGATAAAGGGTCATCCATGATGAAAGACTGGAAAAAAGCCAAAAGGCAAACATGCAATTAACCAGCCCAATGCCTCCAGGTACCCATTTTGAAAGGGCTCCCCAGCCCCAACCCCCTTGCTGCAAAGTACAATTTTGTTAATAAAAGGGATCAAATGGAATGTGGTCCTTCAGGGCTTTCACACACAAAACAGCTTCTGGTAAACGAAGGAAAATAGTTTCCCCTCTCCAGGAACATAGGTGGCAGAGCTGGACCCATCTGAAATACCATCATTTCAAATCTCTCTATACCCACTTTCCATTTTACAAGGCACTTCAGATTCTGTTCTGTGTAATCAGACTCTTGCTCCCTGTTTCTACCATCTCATTAAAAGTCGTACGCTCTGACCCTACCTGCTCTCCCTTGCTTATCCTAGTCTTAGGTAGCAGAGGGTGGAAAAATTTTTTAACAGGGAGTTCTCACTGAGCTCCTAGACTTAGGAATGCCATTCCACAAGAGGATCTCTTAAGACTGATTTCACAAGTGTTGCAGGCAGGGTCAACGGGCAGGGTCATGCTCTGCTCCTCTTTGGTAAATGCTCTGGGGAGAAAGATCCAAAGCTTTCTCAATTATATGTGTATCACTCAAAAAAAAAAAGCAGCTTATAATTCCTCCCATGTGCCACAATGTATCACGCTCATCTCTCTATTCTTGGATCCTAGCAGGGTAATTGTATAAAGAAATGAATGACCAGATGAATGAGTGGATGGAACAGGATGGACAAGATCCTTCCTCCAGGAGCTGAGTTTTCTAGCTCAGAGACTGAGAAGGCATCACACGGTGCGATTTCAAGTGCAGGAAAAGAAATTCAGGCTCTGAGGCCTAGAGTCGCACAGCAAGGAGGCGGTAAAGCCAACGCTGGGACTCCCGTTTTCCAATTCCACATCAGTGCGCTCTCCTTTACCCCCCGTGGCCTCTGGGTGATAGATGTGAACAGCTCAGCAGACAGAGGGAGGACTAAGCTGGGGGTGAGGTGACTGCAAGGTGGCAAGAGGGGGTAGCATGTGAGCCAGGCCGGGAGGAGGAGCTGAGCTGACCAGCTGTAGGGGCCCCACATCTCAGTGTCTCCACAGCATCTGCTTAGACCTTACTCAGCACCTACCAGTACTGAATATGCTTTGGGGGATCGGGGTACAGAGCAATGTCTTTTGTTCTTCTTCCTCTTAAATACAAAAATCTTCACCCTTATTACCTAGGGCAGGGAAGGAAAGAACAAAAGCCTAAGATACACAAGTATATGCACAGAGTCTTTTTCAACTAAAAGAGTTTGCAGTTGGGGGGCAAGTCACAAGTTACTGGTAATTTCATCATATCTGTGGAAACATGACTCTTAAAATGGAGAATCATCCAGAAAATCCCCCATGGAGCCTGAACCTCTGCCATGAAATGAATTTTCCTTCTTAAGGGAATAAAGGTTAACAAAGTACAGCCCTTTTCCTAAATAAGGTCACAGAGGCCTTTCTCGGTCAGATATGTGCTCTTAGAATTAACATGTAGAAATCCCCTGCTTGAATGGACATCTGCCTAATCTACTTTCAGAGCGCCTTGTGCTTTTGTTTAAAACTTCCAAAACCCTGCCAGCTGAGGTCCAGCCGTAAGTAGAGATTGTAATTAAATTTCACCCAAGACCTATGACCTCGGCCCTGGGGAAAGCCGGCCCCCAGCAGAGACTAGAGCCGGGGCATGCCCTTGCCTGTGCTCACCCACACTCAAAGAGAGAATACGGCAGCTCAGGGGTCTCAGGACTTCCGATCACTGAAGGTGCAAAAGCTCTGGGATCCGAGTGCATGTAAGCCCTATTGGCCCGTCCCTTTGGTCTCGTGCCATTTGTCTTCTTGGGAGTAAAGGAATTCCGCTACCCCCCAGAGGAGGGGCTGCATCCCTAATTTAGGAAGATCTAAAACAACCTTCTTCACCAGTACCCTCCTCCCTTCTTTTAGACAAGGAGGTTCAGTGTTGTTTACTTACATTACACTTAACCCACCCTGTGTGAGACACGCCTGTTATGTGCAAGAGGAAAAGAGGCTGTGACTGTGTAAATCTGGGGGCTTTTTGTAAGGCAAGCTCAGAACAGATCCACCCCTGAAAACAACCTGCTCAAACCCATCCTATACTCATAAAAAAAAAATCCCATTGAGGGAGGGTGCAGAAGAGGGAGGAGGTTGGGCAGAATAATTTATTGCCTGATTATTACGAGGGAGGCAGCGTGCTGGGCGCTTTACCTGCATCATCTTGTTCGACGCCCTCTTCACAACAATCTTAAGAGGTGGGAAGGTCACCAGCATTTCACAACCGAGGAGACTGAAGCTCTAGAGCTCCGTAACTGGCCGGCACTCACAAAAGCATTAGATGGTAAAGGCAACATTTGAATCCAGGCCCTTAAGACAACCACTGGGGAGTGTGGTTCTGCTGTTTTTGATATAATTTAAGATTCACAGACGAGAGTTCAGTTTGCTGAGCTACCAGAGCAGCAGCTGGCCAACAGCTGTTCAGGGACCAGACTTACCAGATCCTGATTTATGCTCATTATCTGATTCTCCAGCTATGAACTGCAAACATCCTACTCAGCATCCCAAAGAAGGCAGAAGGGAACACAAATCAAATGCAAGTATTTATTTCCAGATTTCCAGTCCCTCAACCCCTTTCAACAAGGCCACACCAACATGCAGAGTTCTCCAGTGTAACACAGTGGGAAGGCAGCCAGAATTCTGACCTGGGCTATTACACTCTTTCCAATGTACCACCTCAAATCACCTTCCAAGGGTCATAAGAAACCTAAGAATTTACACAGTTCTCCCATTACGATTCCACCATAACAAGGCAAGCATTTGGAATAGATTAATGCAAAATAAAACCTCGTTTTTACATTTTCATTTAAGACTTTCACAATTTTTGGAAATTTTGAAGTTATGGAGGAAAATATTTTGAAAAGAAAGTCACCAAAGGAAACTTATATACTAATTAATCATTTTAAAAACAGAGGATATCTCCAGATGGCAGGATTAGGAGGATAGTATTTATTTTCTTTTAACAATCTGAATTTTCTAATGTAACTGTAATAGCACCTATTACTTACATAATGAGAGTTGTACGATGCACCTGAATAACTTGCTAATAACTGTGTTAGACGTTTGGTAAATTACTGAAATACATACACACACCAGAAGTTAGGGGAAAACAAATTCCCCACCAGCATGGCTTCCACCTTTCCCACTTCTCAAAGGCTGGTTATTTGCTTATTTTCCCTCAATGAAATGAGGCTCACCTGCCCTCAGGTACATTCCTGAACAAGAACACAGGAAATACCTCCCACTGATTTCAGAGACACTGTCTTTCTAGCAGAAAGGAGTAGTGAAGTACAGCTCCCGTGGTCATAAAGCCTCCAAGCACCAGAGTCAGAGTCAAGGGTTGAATGACCCCAAAGCAATCTGACAGGTATCTGAAGTCAGAGCGCAACATCTGCTCCTCTGCTGCAAGCCCACTGTTCTCACTGCGCTGTCTGAGATTCTGGATATGTCTACGGGGCATCCATCATCCAATTACGTTAACTCTACTTTCCCATTTTCTGTATTCTTGATGCTCTGGCATTTGGGTGCCTTACAGAACCAGGGCAAGATTGCCCCTCCCAGAGCTAGCAAATTCTTAGAGATTGGAGGGCTCAGCCAGAAGGATGTCCTTCATATACAAGCCAACCAGTCCAGTCTACACACACACACACACACACACACACCCATGACGTCCTTTATGCAACTCTCATTCAAAGCCCTTATTTACCCTGCTCTAAATCATCCCAGGGTCAAGTACCAGGTACTTAGAGACCAACCCTATGGCCCAAAGCCCACTGAGATTATTCAAACAAGCCAATCCTCACCTGCTTGCCCTGCCTTTCTAGTGGAAACCCCAATAAAAGCACTGGCCAAGGCTTTCTCCTCGCTCCTGTCTTCTGCCTCCTGACCACCCTGATGCTTTCTGGGTGGCGTGGCACAGCTCCTCTTGGAAAATGAAAGTAATACAAACCACCCTTCAATGACACTGGCCTCTTCATGTCATCATTCCTCTATAAGTAAAGACGCTGGCGCAGCACAGTCACCAGTCCTGAGCACCAGAAAGTCTTCAAGGCAGAGAGTCGATAGCCAGAGCTAAGTCTACAGGCTTGAGGTCATAGAAGACAGCAATCCCTCCCAGCCACATTCTAGCTACTTGGTTATGGGGTTTACCTGGCCACTTTCCAACCTGCCTGAAGCCACAGTACTACTCGAACAGCAGAGCGAAAGGGGTTCCTGAGGAAGACTCAGAGATGGTCAAATGAGACAGAAGAGGTCAGAGAGAGGGGAACAAGCCATGGACCCTAACAGTCTGAAGGGGAGGCACTATTTCAGCTCAGCACAGAATTCTAAGTCATACAGAAAACTTAAAATTATGATACTTCTTCTTCTTACTACTTCTACTCCTTCTCATAGTAGTAAAGTATATAAGGTACTTGAGATATTTACAAGAAAAACTAACAACAGTCTCACCTGTAATTGGGGGAGACTTCAATTACTTAGAAAACTCACTGGTTGTTACAAGCAAGGGCAGTCAAGATATATTGCCCATCCCAGTAGACACCCAAGTAAATGAGGGACCACTGCATTTTCATCATGTTGCTTTAAATTTAATCTAGCTCGTCTCAAAACCTTCTTTGCATTTCCTGGACATCTACTCCTATTCCATCAACCTCAGCTTCCCTTCCCATACCTCCTCAACACCCACTCCCCACCACTGGACCACATCTGTCTAGCACTTCTCTATTAGGCACAAAGGACGTGATATAAAAAAGGTGATGTGTACTTGGTCAAAGTCCCTTCCTCATACAAAAATGTCATAGGTAGAAAAGAAAGTGATACATCAGTGTTTTTAATAATTAAGAACATACACAACCCTGGAAGATTTTGTTGATACCAAGGCACAGGATACGAAATTAAATTATTAACATCCTTTTGGGAAAGCCGGAACATCTCCAAATCTAGTTTTCCTAACGCTGCCTATAATTTTTACTCCAGTTCAGACACAAGCACACAACCTCTGGGAATATATGCCCAGGCGTATTTTATTTTCCAACCAGCTCTCTCTGGGATGTGCTGAAAGCCTGCTGTCACTGCCAATTCTTCTGAGGACATGGACAAACGTGTCCCAGGTCACATGGGGATAACCCTGACAAATAAGTTCAGGCATTAACACTGCCCAGATCAAAGAAAAATATCTGAGAAACAAATGACGCCATAAATCATTTTAATCTTAGTAACAGTCCCTGTCATAAGAAAGGCCATATCCTTGAGGTCAAGGGCTATATCATACTCCTTTATGTTAATGTCCCCACTCTTTTATGTCCTCACCTTTTTAACAGTGTACTAGGTAGGGAAGTCAAGATATATTGCTCATGAGTATTTATTTGGGATCACTATGTTTCGTTTGTTAAAGTACCTTTTTCCCCATTAATCCTAAAGTGAACTGCATGTGTCATTTTGATCGCTTCTATAGTAACAAGTGCAAATGACACATCAGGGGTCAGCGAGGTCAAATGCCCAACATAAAACAGTTCATCACCTGGAAGAAGTTTGAAAAGCATTAACGCAGAATACTGGCCACAATCAAACTGATCATTGGCAGAGCACTAAGAAGCACATCCTTCCCGCACAGCAGCCTCCTGAGTTCCCCGAGAGCCACATCCTCAAGCAATCCCATCGTCAGCGCAGAAGCAACCATCCTGGGTCTTACCAGCCTGATATCCAAACATCACGCAAGATGGCCAAGCCAAATCGGCCCAACCAGTCAATGTCAGAGGAGAAAAGATCCATAAAAAAGAAATGCAGTGGCAGCAGCTAAATCAGTTTTAGCACTTACAGAACTGCCAAATGTGTGCAAGGAAGAAATTTCCTCATGTCCTAATTTATCTTTTCTACTCCTAGGTAATTTGGAGGCAGGCAGGACAGTCAGGCGCAGCCAGAGGGAACCCATTGTTCGCACTGCAATTGTGCTTCCGTCTCCAGGCTGGACCTGACTCTCGCCACAGGAGCACAGGTTATGCCCCATTCCAGCCTCAGGCAGTTTCTTCCTCACAGTGAACTTTCTGTGGGCTCTGAGGTCTTTAGCCCTTCTACCTATCATCAAGAGCACACTTGGCGGGGAACTTCAGGAAAATCCCTCATACAAGACGCACTTGCACACTAGATGTAACTCTAAAGAAGAAGGTCCTCTCTAAGTGCCCAATACTAAATGCTCAAGTCCTCTAAAACAGATCAAATTATACAAGGTCAATACCACATTAACCAAAGCATCGGAGCTAACATCATCAATATTGGGACAAATGACACCATGTGCCTGCTATATGAGGTACTGAGAAAGAGGCAAAAGATCATTTATATAACATTCCTGACAAAAATTCATCTAATCACGAGGAATCTAATAGTGAGGAATTACCATACAAACCTAAATTGCTATAAAAAAACTGACTTATATCCTTCAAAAAAAGTCAATGTCATGAGAAACAAAATATGCAGAGGAATTTCCCAATTAAAAGAGACTAAGGAGGCACAATAACTGAGCACAGTTTGTGTAATGCTGGACTGAATCCTAGGCCAAGGGCAAGAATTGCTATAATGGGCATTATTGAGATAAGCAGCAAAATTTGGATATGAATTGTATATACTAAAATACTTAGGGATAGAGGGGCATGATGTATGTAATTTTCAAATGGATCAGAAAAGATACTATGTAATATGGAGAAGTGATAAATTTCATAAGGGCAAAACATTTACTATTGAATTTAGGTTAGGCTGTACATGAGTTCTTTGTATTCTTTTTGCAACTTTTCTGTAAATTTAAATTACTTCAAAATAAACTCGGCAGCCTCCTGAGTTTCAAGACAGCACAAGTTCAACTTCAATTTACAAAGTGTTTCCACAGTAGTAGCTATTGAATAAGGCAAGGCCACCCCCTCCCCATATTAAACTCACCTGTCACCATCTACCCACCCACAGACCCAGGTGACTATGCCCCTCGTCCACCTCCAAACCAAGTGGACACCTGGCCCAAGCTCAGTTATTCAGATTCATCTTCTAGAAATTAGGAATTGGCACACACAGACTCAGCCAGGAAGCTGTGAGGTGCTGAGCAGAACAAGGGGAGCTTTGGGTATGAGGTCTCCACAGGAAGTATAGACAAAGAGCAATCTGGTTTTGATGAGCAGGGGAGTGGCTGCACTGTAAGGACATGTGCCACGGGTTTCTCAGGGATAGGGAGCGTGATTGAGCACACACCGGTGGGTCCCCAGGGTGCTGTCTCAGGTGCACACCAAATGCTCAGTAAAGGTGAGCTGTAATCAGCAGCTGCACTGAACCACCCCCCAGATCCCACCTACTCCATTTAACCTAGCCCACCTGAAAATCTGTTACATGGTACAAGGAGCCTTGACAAGAACAGACCTCTATCAATACAATGAGATAAAAGTCAGCATAGACTATTGCATAGCAGGGTTCAGCCACCCACCACCCACTCCATGCTTCTGCCCTTTCTCCCAGAGGTAGGGAGGGCCCCTTCTGTTCTGCTCCCACAGCATCTTATCCAGTGACAAACTGGCACTGGGAGGGTACACCCTGTGACAGAGACCAGTCCCTTTCAACCACGCATAAAGCAGCACAGTGAGTATCAAGAAGAGAACTTGGGCCCTGATCAGCCAGAGGACCTACATCCTTGGACCATCTTCTAGAAGCCACCAGCCTCCCTGCAAGCCTGGTAAACTCCACACTTACTTGACCCTATGGCAGAGAAAATAATGCCCCCAAAGATGTCTATGGCCTAATCTACAGAACATGTATGTTAAATTACATGGCAAAATGAACTCTGCAAATATGATTAAGGACCCTGAGATGGGGAAGATCTTCCCGGATTACCCAGGTAGGCCCAGTGGAATTAAAGAGCTCCTTAAAAGCAGAGAACCTTTCTCAGCTGTGGTCAGAAATACAATGTAGCTGGATTTGAAAACTGAGAAATGGGGTCCCCAGCCAAGGAAACCAAGTGGCCTCTAGAAGCTAGAAAAGGCACAGAAATGGATTCTCTCCTACAGCCCCCCAGGCAGATACATCCCTGCCCACACATTGATTCTAGCCCAGTGAAGACTCATATCAGACTTCTAATCTGTAGAATCTTAAGGTGAAAGACTTGCTGCAGTTTCAGTCACCAAGTTTATGGTCATTTGTGACAGCAGCTGTGGAAAAGCAATACAGACCTAATTCTCTCATCTGGAAACGACTGGGTTTTCATCCTTTCTGAGAAGTGGGGTTAGGGGAACCTAGAGTCCATCTCTTGACCTCCCAGAAGCTTCTGGGCACCCTTGGAAAAACCTTGGGCCTGACCAATCTTTCAAACTAATTCACAAAACCCATGACCTCCATGTCAAAGTAAACTCATTTGATATCCTCTGCCTTTGTTTTGTACAATATTTTGCCACCAGAGCTCTAATCTTTCTTTCTTTAGTAATAAAAATGAAATTTGTCCCAAGTTACATTAAGTAATTGGCAGAGCCTGGTGTTCTCGAGCACTGGCATCCAAATTACATCCCCTTCATCAGTAGTCTCCCCAGCGACTGCGCCCCCGCCCCCCAAGGGCTTTTGGGCCACCTCTGATCCAACAGTGACATCACCATGGCCATCTTCCAGGCGTCCGAGTCATCCTCAGCACGGCAGGGCCAGCAGCAGCAGCTGGACTGTGAACTCAAAACAGCAAAGCCCCAACACAGTCCTGGAAATTCAGCTGTTGCCCAAAGGTCGCCCCGCTCCTGCCTCCTTACTTTCCCTAACAAAAATTCTCCATACAACTGCCCTTTCATCTCCTGACAGCTGTGCAGCTGGCCAAAGGACACACAGCCAAAAGTAATCCATGGGTGCGGTGATGTGCTCCAGCTACATAGCGGAAGCTACTTAATGGATTGCCTCTGCTCTCAGAGGGCGTTTGAGGGTATTTTATCATTGAAATATTTCCATTGAACAAAACATCTGGGGAAGACAACTACTGTCCTAACACTACTGATCTTGCTAATAAGTCCCATGCCAAACCTCATGGCTGTTGTCACGATGATTTATTTGAAGCTTCCACTTTATTCTTCCAATAGCTGGGGAGTCTACACCCCCAGCAAGAGCAGTTCCAGGGGACGGAGGTCAAGGCAGTTCAAGGCAGACTCAGGAGAAAAAAGCTGCAATTGCTTTTGATGATCTTGCTATACCTATGCAAAACTGAAACCCACCCAGTAGGCTGCCCAGGAGATCTACCCAGAGACATAGAACGTCACTTTTGAAGAAAAGAGCTTATATAAACCAAAGACTTGCACTAGAAATGGTTCTGGCCCAAGAGAGAGGGCCTTTCTAAGCACCCAGGGGCAGGAATCGGCCACACAGGGCACCAGCTGCTATACAGAAGGAAGCAGCCTATTCTAGGGTGGGCAGCAAAGCTAACCCCACAGGGAATTTTACCAGCCTTTTATCATCCTGTCCTCACCAACTCCTGTTAAATGCAAGATCTGCCACAGATGCCTGAATGGCAAAAAGGGACCATGACTCTGCCTTGGAGAAATGTGCTTCTGATAAATGTCACAGAGTCATTCTGGGGGCTTGGGAGACCACAGCCACAGACATCCCAGTGCAGCCACAGTGGCTCCCCTTGGATAAAGGACAGAGGGAAGGGAACTGGACAAGGGAGGGGGACCAAGGCTGCCATGAACAGCAAGGAACCTCCAGCCTGACCCATCTTCCCTCTCAATCCTGCCTGAAAAGAAGTGGTTACTCCTAAGCATCTATCAACACTCAGACTGCTGGGTGTAAACAATAACAAGAGGGATACTGAGTAAAGGAACCCTCAGAGAGGACAAGGCAAGTTCAGAAAGGCTCTGTGATGAGGCCTTCAAGGCTGGACTGCAGGACCAGAGCGGAAATCCTGACAGCCCTTGTTGGTTAGAGACTTTGTTGGAAGCCCTATGAGCCCCAGACCAGGCATGGCCATATTTGCTTGAAAGCCTCTATATACCAATTTAGCTTTCAAAATGACAAAGATGTTAAAGATTACCAATACTCTGTGCTAGTAAGGGCCCTCACAAGCTTGTTGGGAATATACATTTACATTTTACCTTTTGAAAGGTGAATTTTTTACCTTGGAATTCTAAGGAAATGCCCACATAGTCTACAAATAAATATTATAAAAATGGTCATTTCAGTATCAAAAAAAAAGAAAAGGGGGGGAGGGAGAGAAAGAAGCCCAGCCTGCAACAGGACAATGAAAGGTTATAGAACATCTTTTCCTATAAAATATATGTAACAGTAAGTAATAGGCACTCTTTCAATATGGGATAGATTTATAGTAGTATGGAATCAATGTCTATGATAAACTAATTTTTAAGTACATTTACACAGTTTATTTTTGTTTAAAAAAAACACACTTTCACATACACAAAAGGTCATGAGGGATTTAAATAGTGTCCACCTTGAGAATATTTTTTCCTTCTCTCAAAAGGCAAATGGGATTAAAAATATCTCTTACTGTTCTTAAGCCAGGTAATTACTTTGTTTGCAAGGAAGGAGAAAGTAAAATGTGGCAAATTCCCCATTAGTCATTCCTTTAATTAGAAATCACGGGGATTTTTTGGCTTTTTTAATAAGGAGAAACATACTTCTCAGGTGCCAAATGAGGAAAAGAATGGTGATTGGATGTCACCACGGACCCACCGTCTCAAACAAGGTAATAACATAAAACAGACCAAAACATCCCAGTTTGCTGGAATGGGCACACAGCCATGTGCTCCCATCCCACCTGCCCTGTGAGCAATGCTGCCTCTAGACTTTGAGACGTTTTGAATAACCGAGGTTGACAGTAT
>JAVSCE010008504.1:0-85555 GCA_032199065.1 Smutsia gigantea | reverse complement strand
AAAAAAACATAGGCAAAAATCTCTTGGACTTAAACATGAGCAACTTCTTCATGAATATATCTCCCCGGGCAAGGGAAACAAAAGCAAAAATGAACAAGTGGGACTATATCAAGCTGCAAAGCTTCTGTCCAGCAAAGGACACCATCAGTAGAACAAAAAGACATCCTACAGTATGGGAGAATATATTCATAAAAAACGTATCTGATAAAGGGTTGACATCCAAAATATATAAAGAACTCATGCACCTAACAAACAGAAAGCAAATAATCCAATTAAGAAATGGGCAGAGGACATGAATAGACACTTCTCCAAAGAAGAAATTCAGATGGCCAACAGGCACATGAAAAGATGCTCCACATCGCTAATCATCAGAGAATTGCAGATTAAAACCACAATGGGATATCACTCACACCAGTGAGGATGGCCAACATCCAAAACACAAACAACAACAAATGTTGGCGAGGATGTGGAGAAAAGGGAACCCTCCTACACTGCTGGTGGGACTGCAAATCAGTTCAACCATTGTGGAAAGCAGTATGGAGGTTCCTCAAAAAACTCAAAATAGAAATACATTTGACCCAGGAATTCCACTCCTAGGAATTGTACCCAAAAATGCAGCAGCCCAGTTTGAAAAAGTCATATTCACTCCTAGGTTTTATTGCAGCACAATTGACAATAGCCAAGAAATGGAAGCAACCTAAGTGTCCATCAGTAGATGAATGAATAAAGAAGATGTGGTACATATACACAATGGAATATTATTCAGCCATAAAAAGAAAACAAATCCTACCATTTGCAACAACATGGATGGAGCTAGAGGGTATTATGCTCAGTGAAATAAGCCAAGCCGAAAAAGACAAGTATCAAATGATTTCACTCATATGTGGAGTATAAGAACAAAGAAAAAATACTGAAGGAACAAACAGCAGCAGACTCACAGAACCCAAGAACGGACTAATAGTTACCAAAGGGAAAGGGCCTGGGGAAAATGGGCGGGAAGGGAGGGATAAGAGGGAAAAAGGGGCATTACGATTAGCAGATGTAATGTTGGGGGGGCACGGGGAGGGCAGTACAACTTAGAGAAGTCAAGTAGTTATTCTATAGCATCTCACTACGCTGATGGACAGTGACTGTAATGGGGTTGGTGGGGGGGACCTGATGAAGGGGTAGTTTAATAATCATAATATTGCACATATAATTGTAAATTAATGATAATAAAATAAATTATATTAAAAAAAAAGAAAAGAAAAAAAAATAAAAGCAGCTAGAGAGAGAAAAAAGATCACATACAAAGGAAAACCCATCAGGCTATCATCAGATTTCTCAACAGAAACCTTACAGACCAGAAGGGAGTGGCATGATGTATTTAAAGCAATGAAGCAAAAGGCCCTTCAATCAAGAACACTCAACCTGGCAAGGTTATCATTTAAATTTAAAGGCGGGATTAAACAATTTTCAGATAAGCAAAAGTTGAGAGAATTTACTTCCTACAAACCACCTCTACAGTGCATTTTGGAGGGACTCCTATAGATGCAAGTATTCCAAAGACTAAGTAGATGTCACCCAAGGGATAGACAAAAAGTACAAAATATGACTCATAACATACAAATAATGGAGGAGGAAGAAAAAGGAGGAAAAAAAAGAATCTTTAGGTTATGTTTGTAATAGCATATGAAGTGAGTTAGATTAGACTGTTAGATAGTAAGTGAATTACCCTTGAACCTTTGGTAACCACAAATCTAAAGCCTGCATTGGCAATAAGTACATACCTATCGATAATCACCCTAAATGTAAATGTCTGAATGCACCAATCAAAAGATGTAGAGTCATTGAATGGATAAAAAATCAAGATCCATCTATATGCTGCTTACAAGAGACTGACTTCAAACCCAAAGACATACACAGACTGAAAGTAAAGGGATGGAAAAAGATATTTCATGCAACTAATAGTGAGAAAAAAAACAGGAGTTGCAGTACTTGTATCAGTCAAAATAGACTTCAAAACAAAGAAAGTCACAAGAGACAAAGAAGGACATTACATAATGATAAAGGGGTCAGTTCAACAAGAGGATATGACTATTATAAATATCTATGCACCAAACACAGGATGACCTACATACGTGAAACAAGTACTAACAGAATTAAAGGGGGAAATAGAATGCAATGCATTAATTTTGGGATACTCCAACACACCACTCACTCCAAAGGACAAATCAACCAGATAGTAAATAAATAAAGAGACAGAGGCACTGAACAACGTATTAGAACAGATGGACATAACTGACATCTACAGAACACTTCATCCAAAAGTAACAGGATACACGTTCTTCTCAAGTGCACATGGAACATTTTGAAGAATAGATCATATACTAGGCCACAAAAAGAACCTCAGTAAATTCAAAAAGACTGAAATTGTACCAACCAGCTTGTCAGATCACAAGGTATGAAACTAGAAATAAATTACTCAAAGAGAATGAAAAAGCCCACAAACACATGGAGGCTTAATAACATGATTCTAAATAATCAATGGATCAATGACCAAATAAAAACAGAGATCAAACAATATATGGAGACAAATGACAACAATAATTCAACACCGCAAAATATGTTGGACGCAGTGAAGGCCATGCTAAAAAGGAAATGTAGTGCAGTACAGGCCTACCTAATGAAAGAAGAACAATCCCAAATGAACAGTCTAACCTCACAATTAATGAAACTAGAAAAGGAAGAACAAATGAGGCCCAAAGTCAGTAGAAGGAGGGACATAATAAAGATTAAAGTGGAAATAAATAAAATTGAGTAGAATAAAGCAATAGAATCAATGAAAGCAGGAGCTGGTTCTTTGAGAAAATAAACAAAGTAAATAAGGCCCTAGCCAGACTTATCAAGAAAAAAAGAGAGTCTACACACATAAACAGAATCAGAAATGAGAAAGGAAAAATCACTGCAGACACCACAGAAATACAAAGAATTATAAGAGAAAGACTTCCGGGAAGATGGCGGCGTGAGCAGGGTGGCAGAAATCTCCTCCCAAAACTATATATATCTATGAAAATTCAGCAAATACATCTATTCCTAAAAGAGAGACCAGAATACACAGGAAAGTGCACAGCCTGCATCTGCACCTGAGAGGACACGGCACCCCGGGAGGTGGGTAAGATACGGAGCCGCGACCCGGCGAGACCCGAGCACTCACCCACCCCAGCGCACCGGCGGGAGGAGAGGATTTAGAGCTAGGAGGGAGTGGAAGTACACCCCGCGAAATAACCAGCCCCCGTCATCTGCACGGGGAGCGCTGACACACATCGCGTGGTGTAGTGGAGATTGGAGAGACAAAGGGTGCAGGATCTGAGCGGGGAACGCGCTAGGGTGCTTGCAGCTGGCTCCCAGGAAGAAAAGAAAAAGAAAAAAAAAAGAAAAGCGCGCGCTTTTTACAGCAGTCTTAAAGAGACAGGAGCCCAGCAGAGGAGCCGAATCACCCGGCACACTCAGCCCAGCAGGCTCGGAGTCCTGGGGAGTTTTGGACTCCTTAGCAGGCGACTGGGAAAGTGTGGCTACACTTAGACTTCTCACAGAGATCAACAGCCTCCGATTCGTTCCCACCCTGGCCAGAGCTATAAAAGGCCCTGCGGAGCAGCGCAGCCATGGGTGCAGAATAGTGGAGCAACAGCGCCACCTACAGCATCCCCACAGAATCTACTCCCAGTGGAGGTTTTTTTTTGGTTGTTTTGTTTTGGTTTGGTTTTTGTTTTTTGTTTTTTCTTCTCTTTCTTTTTTCTTTTCTTTCTTTCTTTTTTTTTCTTTTTAAAGTCTTAAAGAGCCCAACTGACATATGTGGCAACTACCAGCGACCACTTCAATAGCCATGAAAAGACAGAGGAATATGGTACAGACAAAGATCGCCCAGACCCAGACAACCCCAGAGAGGGAGCCTGAAGGGATGGAAATGCACAGTCTTCCTGAAAAATAATTCAGAATAAAAGTCATAACCATGCTGATGGATCTACAGAGAAATGTGCAAGAGCTGAAGGATGAAGTGAGGGAAGTGAGGAAACACAATGCAGAAATCAGACAAGTGATCGATGGGCTTAACAGCAGACTGGATGAGGTGCAAGAGACTGTTAATGGAATATAAATCAGAGAACAGGAATACAGAGAAGCTGAGGCAGAGAGAGATAAAAGGATCTCTAGGAATGAAAGAATATTAAGAGAACTGTGTGACCAATCCAAATGGAACAATATTCGCATTATAAGAGTACCAGAGGAAGAAGAGAGAGGAAAAGGGATAGAAAGTGTCTTTGAAGAAATAATTGCTGAAAACTTCCCCATGCTGGGGAAGGAAATAGTCTCGCAGTCCACGGAAGCCCACAGATCTCCTAACACAAGGGACCAAAGGAAGACAACACCAAGACACAAAATAATTAAAATGCCAAAGATCAAAGATAAAGACAGAGTATTAAAGGCAGCTAGAGAGAGAGAAAGATCACCTACAAAGGAAAACCCATCAGACTATCATCAGACTTCTCAACAGAAACCTTACAGGCGGCACGATATATTTAACGTAATGAAACAGAAGGGGCTTGAACCAAGGATACTGTATCCAGCACGATTATCATATAAATGTGAGGGAGGGATTCAACAATTCCCATACAAGCGAAAGCTAAGGAATTTGCATCCCACAAACCACCTCTACAGGATATCTTAAACGGACTACTCTAGAGGGAAGCACCCCTAAGGCTAAGAAGATGTCACCAGAGAAAATAAAATCATAGCAAAGAAAGCAGACCATCCAAATACTAACTAAAGGCAAAGAATAAAACACCTAGTATATAAAGAATGGAGGAGGAAGAATAAGAAGGGAGAGAAATAAAGAAACATCAGACTGTGTTTACAATAACTTAACAAGAAAGTTAAGTTAGATTGTTAGATAGTAAAGAAGCAACCCTTGAACCCTTGGTAACCACGAATCTAAAGCCAGCAATGGCAATAAGTACATACCTATCAATAATCACCCTAAATGTAAATGGACTGAATGCACCAATCAAAAGACACAGAGTAACAGAATGGATAAAAAAGCAACACCCATCTATATGCTGCTTACAAGAGACTCACCTCAAACCCAAAGATATACACAGACTAAAAGTGAAGGGATGGAAAAAGATATTTCATGCAGACAACAAAGAGACAAAAGCAGGTGTTGCAGTACTTGTATCAGACAAAATAGACTTCAAAACGAAGAAAGTAGCAAGAGATAAAGAAGGACATTACATAATGATAAAGGGGTCAGTCCAACAAGAAGATATAACCATTATAAATATATATGCGCCCAACACAGGAGCGCCAGCATATGTGAAACAAACACTAAGAGAATTAAAGGAGGAAATAGAAACAATGCATTCATTTTAGGAGACTTCAACACACCACTCACTCCAAAGGACAGATCAACCAGACAGAAAATAAGTAAAGACACAGAGGCAATGAACAACACACTAGAACAGATGGACCTAACAGACATCTACAGAACTCTGCACCCAAAAGCAGCAGGATACACATTCTTCTCAAGTGCACATGGAACATTTTCCAAAATAGACCACATACTAGGCCACAAAAAGAACCTCAGTAAAAAAAATATTGAAATCCTACCAACCAACTTCTCAGATCACAAAGGAATAAAACTAGAAATAAATTTTAGAGAGAAACCAAAAAGGCTCACAAATACATGGAAACTTAAAAACATTCTCGTAATTAATCAAAGGGTTAACGACCAAATCAAAACAGAAATCAAAGAATATATGGAGACTAATGACAACAACAACACAAAGCCACAACTTCTGTGGGATGCAGCAAAGGCAGATCTAAGAGGAAAGTATATTGCAATCCAGGCCTATTTAAAGAAGGAAGAACATTCCCAAATGAATAGTCTAAAGACACAATTACTGAAATTGGAAAAAGAAGAACAAATGAGGCCCAAAGTCACCAGAAGGAGGGACATAATAAAGATCAGAGAAGAAATAAATAAAATTGAGAAGAATAAAACAATAGAAAAAAATCAATGAAACCAAGAGCTGGTTCTTTGAAAAAATAAACAACATAGATAAACCCCTAGCCAGACTCATTAAGAGAAAAAGAGAATCTACACACATAAACACAATCAGAAATGAGAAAGGAAAAATCACGACGGACCCCACAGAAATACAAAGAATTATAAGAGAATGAGAATCTATATGCTAACAAGCTGGAAAACCTAGAAGAAATGGACAATTCTTAGAAAAATCCAACTTTCCAAGACTGACCAAGAAACAGAAAAACTAAACAGACCAATCACCAGCAATAAAATTGAATTGGTAATCAAAAAACTACCCAAGAACAAAACCCCCGGACCAGATGGATTCACCTCTGAATTCTACCAGACATATAGAGAAGAAATAACACCGATTCTCCTTAAAGTTTTCCAAAAAATAGAAGACGAGGGAATACTTCCAAACTCATTCTATGAAGCCAGCATCACTCTAATACCAAAACTGGGCAAAGACCTCACCAAAAAAGAAAACTACAGACCAATATCCCTGATGAACATAGATGCAAAACTACTCAACAAAATATTAGCAAACCGAATTCAAAAATACATCAAGAGGATCATACACCATGATCAAGTGGGATTCATCCCAGGGATGCAAGGATGGTACAACATTCGAAAATCCATCAACATCATCCACCACATCAACAAAAAGAAGAACAAAAACCACTTGATCATCTCCATAGATGCTGAAAAAGCATTTGAAAAAATTCAGCATCCATACATGATTAAAACTCTCAACAAAATGGGTATAGAGAGCAAGTACCTCAACATCATAAAGGCCATGTATGACAAACCCACAGCTAACATCATACTTAACAGCGAGAAGCTGAAAGCTTTTCATCTAAGATCGGGAACAAGACAGGGATGCCCACTCTCTCCACTGTTATTCAGCATAGTACTGGAGGTCCTAGCCACGGCAATCAGACAAAACAAAGACATACAAGGCATCCAGATTGGTAAAGAAGAAGTCAAATTGTCACTATTTGCAGATGACTTGATATTGTTCATAAAAACCCTAAAGACTCCACTCCAAAACAACTAGAACTAATATCTGAATTCAGCAAAGTTGCAGGATACAAAATTGACACACAGAAATGTGTTGCTTTCCTATACACTAACGATGAACTAACAGAAAGAGAAATCAGAAAAACAATTCCATTCACAATTGCATCAAAAAGAATAAAATACCTAGGAATAAACCTAACGAAGGGAGTGAAAGACCTGTACTCTGAAAACTACAAGACACTCCTAAGAGAAATTAAAGAGGACACTAACAAGTGGAAATGCATCCCATGCTCTTGGCTAGGAAGAATAAATATTGTCAAAATGGCTATACTACCTAAAGCAATCTACAGATTCAACACAATCCCTATCAAACTACCAACAGCTTTCTTCAATGAACTCGAACAAGTAATTCTAAAATTCATATGGAACCACAAAAGACCCCGAATAGCCAAAGCAATCCTGAGAAGGAGGAATAAAACAGGGGGAATTACGCTCCCTGACTTCAAGCTCTACTACAAAGCCACAGTAATCAAGACAATTTGGTATTGGCACAAAAACAGACCCACAGACCAGTAGAACAGAATAGAAAATCCAAACATTAACCCAAACATATACAGTCAATTAATATTTGATAAAGGAGCCTTGGATATACAATGGGGAGATGACAGCCTCTTCAGCAGCTGGTGTTGGATAAACTGGACAGCTACATGTAAGAGAATGAGACTGGACTACTGTCTAGCCCCATACACAAAGATAAACTCAAGGTGGATCAAAGATCTGAATGTAAGCCATGAAACCATAAAACTCTTAGAAAAAAACATAGGCAAAAATCTCTTAGACATAAACATGAGTGACTTCTTCATGAACATATCTCCCCAGGCAAGGGAAACAAAAAGCAAAAATGAACAAGTGGGACTATATCAAGCTGAAAAGCTTCTGTACAGCAAAGGACACCATCAGTAGAACAAAAAGACATCCTACAGTATGGGAGAATATATTCATAAAAAACGTTTCTGATAAAGGGTTGACATCCAAAATATATAAAGAACTCATGCACCTTAACAAACAAAAAGCAAATAATCCAATTAAGAAATGGGCAGAGGACATGAATAGACATTTCTCTAAAGAAGAAATTCAGATGGCCAACAGGCACATGGAAAGATGCTCCACATCGCTAATCATTAGAGAAATGCAGATTAAAATCACAATGAGATATCACCTGACACCAGTGAGGATGGCCAACATCCAAAACACAAACAACAACAATTGTTGGCGAGAATGTGGAGAAAGGGGAACCCTCCTACACTGCTGGTGAGAATGCCAATTAGTTGAATCATTGTGGAAAGCAGTATGGAGGTTCCTCAAAAAACTCAAAATAGAAATACCATTTGACCCAGGAATTCCACTCCTAGGAATTTACCCTAAGAATGCAGCAGTCCAGTTTGAAAAAGATATATGCACCCCTATGTTTATCCCAGCACTATTTACAATAGCCAAGAAATGGAAGCAACCTAAGTGTCCATCAGTAGATGAATCAATAAAGATGTGGTACATAATACACAATGGAATATTATTCAGCCATGAGAAGAAAATAAAGCGTACCATTTGCAACAACATGGATGGGGCTAGAGGGTATTATGCTTAGTGAAATAAGCCAGGTGGAGAAAGACAAGTATCAAATGATTTAACTCATCTTTGGAGTATAAGAACAAAGAAGAAACTGAAGGAACAAAACAGCAGCAGACTCACAGAACCCAAGAATGGACCAACAGTTACCAAAGGGAAAGGAACTGGGGAAGATGTGTGGGAAGGGAGGGATAAGGTGGAAAAAGGGGCATTACGATTAGCACACATAATGTAGTGGGTGGGGAGCATGTGAGGAAGGCCATATAACACAGAGAAGATAAGTAGTGATTCTATAGCATTTTACTACACTGATGTACAGTGACTGTAATGGGGTATGTGGTGGGGACTTGATAATAGGGGGAGTCTAATAACCATAATATTGCTCATGTAATTGTACATTAATAATAGCAAAAAAAATTTCCCAAGATGTACCTGAGCTTGGAATTGTAAGGACAGTTGCATAAATAGGAATAGCAGGTGAGTAGTCCTCCAGGAAACTGGGGGTGAGGGCAGTGGTCCTGATTTGTGATGTAAATGGCCTGGGGCAAAGCTGGAGGAAAACTAGGTTTGAGTTATCGCATGCCTGGATTGTGAATATTAAATCCTAAGAGAAGTTGTGGACATTTCAAATACGGTAATGCTTATGGAGAAAGATTAGCATATTGATATATTTTCCAGTAAACATTTGAAGAGTATACTGCAGGGACAAAGAAGAACATAAGATGTTTCAGCTGAATTTTAGAAAGGGTGCGGGTAGGAGGCAGCAAGGAAGCAGAGATGTGGTGTGTAGGAAAAGACTGAACCAGTCTGGGATGTTTCGCAGGGAGGTTGTTCTGTGCTAAGACTTGATAGCGGTTGGCTATGTTGGCAAGAAAGAGATCTCAGGATAACTTCTGTATTTCCAGCTTGAGGATAGAAGTTTGTGGGAGCCTTTCATCAAGCTTGGAGCAGTAGATGAGGAGCAATTTGGAGCTGAAAGATATGAATAAATACTGTTTTCTAAGGACTGCTGTTGCTTTCGAAATCCCCAAGGGAGCAAAACGGATACCTTCAAAAGGAAAAGAACTAACTCAAACATAGAAATACTTTAATACAGCTCTCTGTTATTAAATCATAAACATTTGCATTTTTTAATTAAACATTTTATTTTGGAATAACTTTAGACTTGCAGAAAGTTTGCAAAGATGACACAGAGTCCCCCAAAATCTCTCACCCAGCACTCCAACTATTAACATCTTAACTTTAGCATGGTACATTCATCAAAACTAAGAAACCAGCTTTAGAGTGTTACTATTAAGTAAACTCCAGACTGTATTTACATCTCACCTGTGTTAACACAGTGGGTATAAATGTGAGCATGTCCTCGTATTTGGTGAGTGTACACAAGTGTGAGTTTGCTATGGAAAGTATGTGAGTGTGAGTGTGTGTGAGGGTACATGGGTGTGTACTCGAGTGTGTGTTGTACATACACGTGTGTTTGCATCTATGTGTATGGTTTATGTATTGGTGTTACGGGTTTGTGAAGTATGGGTTATCCACTTTTATGGCCCTAACCCCTGATTTTGGATATGGGCAATATTTGATAGTGAACATGGATCAAATTTTATATGTGTGGGTAGGAAAAAAACAACGGATTAATTTGAACTCCTGTTTCTTGGTTAATTACAAAACAATCAAAGTTGATCACTGAAAATTCATCAAAAAAAGTGTAGAAAAATGTGGTAACCACACAATGCTTTTTAAATGAGTAAGCAGCCTTGGTTTATCTGGGAGTTGAAGGGATTGAAGAATCTGCCAATTTAGCCATCTGATCCTGGTGCTTTCTATCTGTGAGCGACTCCTAAACTTCTCTCTTTCTGTAGATACTGTTCTGTTTGGACTTCCTGTCGATACCAGGGAGACCCTTATTGGCACAGTATGTTTTCCTAACAGATTTCCATATTATCCCCACTTGCCAATACTGTGGCATTGTGTCATGAAAATATGTCCAGTGATTCTAATGTAAGTTACTGTCATCATGTTCCTCTCCTTGGTTGTAACTCTTTGCATATCCTTTTCAGGTATTTTGACTCCATTTCTGTGCTTGTAACATACATGACAGAGCACCTCAGTGGTCTGAATATTAGAATTTTTCAGGAGAGCAGAGAATCCAGTGAAGTTCCAGTGTTTCCCTAAGGGCCCCTGGTGCGTCAGACCTCAGCATCTTCTGCCCTCCTCCTTGTGAGCTCCATCTGTCTCCAGGGCTCACGGGAGAGAAAGAGCCTCTCCCTAACACTCAGGGGTCTCTTGAGAGATACTAACTTGGTATGTGTACTTGTTTTTTGGTAACTAGCAACCACAGAAAGTTACTCACCAATAATCTCAGCTTCCACGCCTGTTCTCCTGGTGAAAACAATTGCAGTTCTGTGGGGAGGGGAGGGCACAGAATCACACACCCGTATCTGGGGGTCTGGCTGCCGTGACCATCACACTGAGCCCACTGTTCAGGCAGCAGGAAGGAGTCAGTGAGTATTTCCTATTTCAATTTGAGAGGCAGTTTATAGTGAAAGGAAGCCAATATTTTGCTATGCAGATGTGTCTTTCACTGGACCTTTATCTTGTTATAGGATGTGAAGAGTAAATGAATTTTTTATCTTTGTGATAGTGATAATCAAGTTCCCAAATCCCAGGCCTTAATGATGTCATCCCCACTGTATTTTTTTTAATCACTTAGTAACTTCCTTACACACTTCCATCTGTTTTTGAATTTTTATCTCTACTTATCTATCAGTCTTACTCAAGAACCAATATGTTCCATGGAGCTAGCTACCCTAATTTTGTTCTGTATTTTTAAGAATGCTTCAAGTGAGATCTACCCTCTTAACAGATTCATAACTGTGCAATACACTGAGGACTATAGGTACAATGTTGTACCAGGAGTCCTGGAGTTTATCCATCTTGCTTAACTGAAACTTTATCCTCTTTCTCTTTCTTTTTCAGTTTTCTTGCCTATCCTTATTGGTATTTTCAGGTGTAGGATTTTTTGCAATAAGGTGCCAGCTCCAAAAACTAGTAGTATTTGTATTGGGACCAAATTAAATTTATAAATTAGCTTAGGGACAGTTGATGTTTTGGTAACACTGAGTTGCTCTACCCAAGAACATATATGAATGGCTTTATATTTGTTTATGTCTATTTTAATGTATTTCAGAAAAAGTTTCTGTGGTTTTTGTCCTACACACTTGGTATATTTTTATTAGATTTATTCCTAGGTATTTTATTAGTTTATCTTTTTTGTAACTGACCCCCAGTTCCTAGATGTAACTTGTAATTTTTGTACTTAGGTAGGAACTTGTTTTGCATAATTTGAAGCTATGTCACAGGTTCAAATTGGTCTGTAATGTATTATCACTGAATTGCCCCACTCATCGGAATGATAAACCGGTACCCCTAACTACAGTAGGAGCTGTTAGGTCTAAGAAACTCAAGATGGAGATGAAGTAAAAGTGAAAACATCCCCCTAACCCACACATGCAGTAAAGCAAATTGCACATAGATGGCTATGTAGGCATCTAAAATACATGAAAAGCATCAATATTTATTTCACTGCTATGTAATATGGAAATTATGAACCAGAGGATAAAATAATAACCAAATGCTTTTATTTGTTCTTACACAAAATTGTATACATTTATATGATGAAAGATCGCACGATCCCAGTATAAAACGAAAGTAGAGAACTATATAAAAATGTCATAATATATAGAAATGATAGTATCTATATTCAATTTAATATCCTCTAATAAGATAAACTGAAACCTATAAAACAAGAAAATTTAAAGTTATGCATATAATACAAGCCAGTTGAAGAGTAAGTACATATGGTCAATAGCATTTAACATATCTTGACCGATGGTTTATATAAAGTAAAAAGCAGAGGAACCCGGTGGTGACTTCATCACGAGTTCATCAAACTAAAAAAGTTGAGACATTTCTCCATACAGAATGCTATAAAGGCTTGTGGCTCCCCGTCCGTGGACGGGAGAGGAGAGGCGCGGAGTTACCGCCTCTTTGGAATTAAAGCGGAGGATAGAAAGACACGTTTACTTTGCTACACTTTAAAATACAGAAACACACCCTGATGTTTGTTCTCATAAAACAAAGCTTGGCTACCTAATGTATTAGAAATACATAAACTATCTAACGAGATTTGAACTCTCCTGTTGGTTCCCATGGAAACCCAGCGGTCGCCATTGTGAGGCTTTGGTCCAAGCGCCCTTCCAGGGCCGCCTCACGTGCTCTGTCCTAAACCCGGGGTTGGCACTAGGCCCTGCTGCCCCTCTGGGGGAATCCGCGCGGTGCGCGCCTTGCTCTCACTCCCAGAGCCGCCCTCCGCCGCAGAGGCGGGGGTACCGGCACCCAAGGCCAGACCGCATCCGCCGACAGCGTTCCCTGCTCGGGGGGGCCGTGGACCGTCCGCCTCCAGGAAGGGCGTCTGGGCTCCGGGCGCGGATGGAGCCTGGCGGGCGGCAGTGTGGCGGGGACCAGCCAGCTCTCGGTGGGGAGGGAGCAGGCCGCCTGGCTGGCCATGGTGTACAAGGTGTGCGCCGCCGCGCACAGGCGCCCCCGGAGCTCCGTGAGGCCCCGCAGCTGCTCCCAGGTCGGCGGGGAGCGTGCGTGCCGGCTCTGCAGCTGAGCTACGTCGTGGCAGACAGCCTCGGACATGGAGCGCAGCGAGGTCACCAGACACCTCCGCAGCGGGGGCGGCTGGTCTTCCCGGGCCCCGAGCCCGCTGCGCCCCGCGCGCCTCCTCTGCCGTCCCCACCGGCGGACATCCGGGCTGCCTTGGCTCTCGCGGCTGGGGCCGGCGTCCGAGACCTTTCGTTTCTTCTCTCCCGAAGTCACCCTGCCCTCACCTCCTAGGGCGGCCCCTGCAGGGAAGCGGCTGTGAGCGAGCCGCCAGCTTCAGCCCCCAGGGACCCCCACGCCGGGACCTCCCACGGCTGCGGGCCGGCCTACCCACGTCCTCCTCCAGGGCCGGGCCACGCCGCGCGCAAGCCGGGGCCCCCGCTGCTGCCCGGGTCCCAGGTCTCCAAATCCTTTGGCCCCTGGCCAGCCGCCTTCATGCCCACGCGCCGGTTCTGTGGCCTGCTTTTCGGCCTGTGCAAGCTCCTACCTGTCCTGTCGCGGGGGCTGCTGCTGGACATGGCTTTCCTCTTCCCAGAGCTCCCCAGATCCGAGACGCCTTCTGATTCTGCGGGTGAAGAAGTGGAGAGTTTGAGTGACTGGGAAACCCTAGTGCATCTGGACACACAAGAAACCGAAGTTGCAACCGAAAGTAGGCTCCCAGCTGCCCTAGGGTCCAGGATCTGCGATGCCCTGGCGGCCAAAGGGCACCCTTACCTCAGGCCCTGTCCCACCTCCCCTGAATAGAAAATCTTACCTGATGGAACAATGCAGCTGCTTCCATATCTGGGTTCAGTATCCTTGACATTCTCCTCATCTGTCTTGGGCTCTAACCCTGGAGAAAATGAGGGGTTTAGCTGACTGGCCTCCCTCGAGGCCCCAGTCTGTCCCTGACCCTTATTTGTGGGCAGTTCTGATCGGAGCCTGTTCAGCCAGTGTCAGGTATGAACCGGGGCAATTTGGTTCCAGGGGGTCATTAACATTTCTCAGAACCACCCAGGGCTGGGTGGAATCTCCTATCACCTATCTCAAAGCCCCACCGCAGACACCAGACTCAGCACCCCTGAGCCCACCCCTCCTTCCAGCCTCCACACAGACCGTCCGGGTCCCTGCCTGGCCTTTGGGCGCGGCTCCCTCCTAACTGGGCAGAGAATGTCTTGCCTTTTTCTTCCGAGGGTTTCTCCTCCATTTCCGAGCCCCTTTCCTTAAAGGAGTTGTGTGGCGAGGGGGACCGGTCAGCGGGGCGTGGGATGGAGGGGCTCCGGGGGTCTGGGTCTCCAGGTCCCGGGTCCATCCTGAATCCCACGAGGAGATCCCAACCGCGACGCGTCCGGAGACCGAAAACCTGGTGAGCCCGACGGACCAGCCTTTTATTGGCCCCGCAGAGGGGCGTCGTTCGCTCCGATTGGCTGAAGAGATTCCACGTTCCGCTTCTCGAGCCTCGGCTGCTGGGAGACGAGGACGCGGCAGGCTGTGCGTGCACGTGGGCCCATCCCAGAGAAGGGAGACGTTTGCGGGCTGCGGTCAGAATGTCCGGGAGCAGGGGATCACAGCCCGGGGCAGCGGCCCACAAGGCAGCGCACTCCCTCTCTTACTTTTGGCCCAATCCCCACCCAGGACTATTAAAGACCCTGTTTTGCTGCAGCTTCCATCATGAAGTGAGTTTCTTCCACGTCACTGGAGTACACCTATTTTCCATATGCTGCTTGCTGGTAATTTCATCCTAAGTCACAGGAAAATTGGACTTTTAAAAAATGTGTTTACCGGAAGCATCATGCAGGTGGAACCTCTCTGAGGAGAGTGGGAACTCAGCCCTGAAACTTTAAGGACTGGATTTCACTGTAGGAAACCTTACAAGGCCATCTTACCTATGAGTATATCTGAGAAATACCGTGTCTTCATATAAAAACGAAACCAGCAGTGAACTAAAAATAATGAATTGTAAACACAGTGTCCCAGCAATGATTTACCTTCTTTAAAGCTCTTATGCAAACCTTAACCATTTACACAAAGAAAATTAAGCTAATCTCTGTTTATCCTTAAGATCACTTCAAAGTGTGACAGTGTTTTATCAGTCCCATATTATTTTTTCCAAACTTCTCCACTGGGATAAGGCTTGGGTGGGTAATGGAGTTGCCATATTTTAATGCAAATCCTAGAAATGTGTATTCCTTTAAGTTGTGAGCCATAAAATTCATTCCAATAAATAATTATTCAAGGACTTCCCGGAAGATGGCGGCGTGAGCAGGGTGGCAGAAGTCTCCTCCCAAAACTATATATATCTATGAAAATACAGGAAACACAACTATTCCTAAAAGAGAGACCACAATACACAGGAAAGCGCACAGCGTGCAGCTACACCTGAGAGGCCACGGCACCCCGCAAGGCGGGTAAGATATGGAGCCGCTACCCGGTGGGACCCGAGCACTCACCCACCCCAGTGCACCGGCGGGAGGAGAGGATTCAGAGCCCGGAGGGAGTGGAAGTACACCCCGCGAAATAACCAGCCCCGGTGATCTGCGTGGGGAGCGCTGACACACATCACGCGGTGTAGCGGAGATTGGAGAGACAGAAGGTGCAGGATTTGAGTGGGGAACATGCCAGGGTGCTTGCAGCCAGCTCCCGAGGGAAAAAAAAGAAAAGAAAAGCACGCGCTTTTTTCAGCGGTCTTAAAGAGACAGGAGCCCAGTGGAGGAGCGGGATTGCCCCGGCACACTCAGCCCAGCAGGCTGTGAGTCCTGGGGAGTTTCAGACCCCTTAGCTGGCAACTGGGAAAGTGTGGCCGCACTTAGACTTCCTTCAGAGATCAACAGCCTCCCATTCATTCCCACCCCGGCCAGAGCTATAAAGGGCCCTGCGGAGCGGTGTGCCCACGGCTGTGGAATAGTGAAGCAACAGCGCCACCTAGAGCATCCCCACAGAATCTACTCCCAGTGGGGGTTTTGGGGGGGGTCTTTTTTTTTCCTTCTCTTTCTTTTTCCTTTTCTTTTCTTTTTTTTCTTTTTCCTCTTTATTTCTCTTTTTTTTTCTCTTTAAAGTCTTAAAGATCCCAGCTGACATATGTGGCAACTACCAGGGACCACTTCTATTGCCATAAAAAGACAGAGGAAAATGGTACAGACAAAGATCACCCAGACCCAGACAACACCTGAGATGGAACCTGAAGGGATGGAAATGCACAATCTTCCTGAAAAAGAATTCAGAATAAACGTCATAACCATGCTGATGGATCTACAGAAAAATGTGCAAGAGCTGAGGCAGGACGTGAGGGAAGTGAGGAAAGACAATGCAGAAATCAGAGAAGCGATCGATGGGCTTAACAGCACAATGGATGAGATGCAAGAGACTGTTAATGGAATAGAAATCAGAGAACAGGAATACAGAGAAGCTGAGGCAGAGAGAGATAAAAGGATCTCTAGGAATGAAAGAATATTAAGAGGAGACTTCCAGGAAGATGGCGGTGTGAGCAGGGCGGCAGAAATCTCCTCCCAACACTATATTTATCTACGAAAACACAGCAAATACAACTATTCCTAAAAGAGAGACAAGAATACACAGGAAAGCGCACAGCGTGCAGCTACACCAGAGAGGACTCGGCACCCCAAGAGGCGGTCTTAAAGAGCCCAGCTGACATACATGGCAACTATTAGTGACCAAATTATACAGCCATGAAAAGACAGAGGAATATGGTTCAGACCAAAATCAACCAGACAACCCCAGAGAGGGAGTCTGAAGGGATGGAAATGCACAGCCTCCCTGAAAAAGAATTCAGAATAAAAGTCATAACCATGCTGATGGACCTACAGAGAAGTGTGCAAGAGCTGAGGTAGGAAGTGAGGGAACTGAGGAAAGACAATACTGAAATCAGACAAGCGATCGACGGGCTTAACAGCAGAATGGATGAGATGCGAGAGACTGTTAATGGAATAGAAAACAGAGAACAGGAGTACAGAGCAGCTGAGGCAGAGAGAGATAAAAGGATTTCTAGGAATGAAAGAATATTAAGAGAACTGTGTGACCAATCCAAACGGAACAATATTCGCATTATAGGAGTACCAGAGGAAGAAGAGAGAGAAAAAGGGATAGAAAGTGTCTTTGAAGAAATAATTGCTGAAAACTTTCCCTCGCTGGGGAAGGAAGTAGTCTCGCAGTCCACCGAAGCTCATAGATCTCCCAACACAAGGGACCCAAGGAAGACAACACCAAGACACATAATAATTAAGATGGCAAAGATCAAAGATAAAGACAGGGTATTAAAGGCAGCTAGAGAGAGAAAAAGATCACCTACAAAGGAAAACCCATCAGACTATCATCAGACTTCTCAACAGAAACCTTACAGGCCAGAAGAGAATGGCATGATATATTTAACGTTATGAAACAGAAGGGCCTCGAACCAAGAATATTGTATCCAGCACGATTATCATTTAAATATGATGGAGGGATTAAAAAATTTCCAGATAAACGAAAGGTAAGAGAGTTTGTCTCTCATAAACCACCACTACAGGATATCTTAAATGGACTGCTCTAGAGGGAAGCACATCTAAGGCTAAAAAGATGTCACCAGAGAAAAAAAAATCATAGCAAAGAAAGCAGACCATCCAAATACCAACTAAAGGCAAAGAATAAAACACCTATTATAGAAAGAATGGAGGAGGAGGAATAAGAAGGAAGAGAAAGAAAGAAACATCAGACTGTGTTTACAGTAACTTAACAAGAAAGTTAAGTTAGATTGTTAGATAGTAAAGAAGCAACCCTTGAACCCTTGGTAACCACGAATCTAAAGCCAGCAATGGCAATAAGTACATACCTATCAATAATCACCCTAAATGTAAATGGACTGAATGCACCAATCAAAAGACACAGAGTAACAGAATGGATAAAAAAGCAAGACCCATTTATATGCTGCCTACAAGAAACTCACCTCAAATCCAAAGATATACACAGACTAAAAGTGAAGGGATGGAAAAAGATATTTCATGCAAACAACAAAGAGAAAAAAGCAGGTGTTGCAGTACTTGTATCAGACAAAATAGACTTCAAAACGAAGAAAGTAGCAAAAGATAAAGAAGGACATTACATAATGATAAAGGGGTCAGTCCAACAAGAAGATATAACCATTATAAATATATATGCACCCAACACAGGAGCGCCAGCATATGTGAGACAAATACTAACAGAATTAAAGGAGGAAATAGACAGCAATGCATTCATTTTAGGAGACTTCAACACACCACTCACTCCAGAGGACAGATCAACCAGACAGAAAATAAGTAAAGACACAGAGGCACTGAACAACACACTAGAACAGATGGACCTAACAGACATCTACAGAACTCTGCACCCAAAAGCAGCAGGACACACATTCGTCTCAAGTGCACATGGAACATTTTCCAGAATAGACCACATACTAGGCCACAAAAAGAACCTCAGTAAATTCAAAAATATTGAAATCCTACCAACCAACTTCTCAGATCACAAAGGTATAAAACTAGAAATAAATTTTAGAAAGAAATCAAAAAGGCTCACAAATACATGGAGACTTAACAACACTCTCCTAATTAATCAAAGGGTTAATGACCAAATCAAAACAGAAATCAAAGAATATATGGAGACTAATGACGACAACAACACAAAGCCACAACTTCTGTGGGACGCAGCAAAGGCAGTTCTAAGAGGAAAGTATATTGCAATCCAGGCCTATTTAAAGAAGGAAGAACATTCCCAAATGAATAGTCTAAAGACACAATTACTGAAATTGGAAAAAGAAGAACAAATGAGGCCCAAAGTCACCAGAAGGAGGGACATAATAAAGATCAGAGAAGAAATAAACAAAATTGAGAAGAATAAAACAATAGAAAAAAATCAATGAAACCAAGAGCTGGTTCTTTGAAAAAATAAACAAAATAGATAAACCCCTAGCCAGACTCATTAAGGGAAAAAGAGAATCTACACACATAAACAGAATCAGAAATGAGAAGGGAAAAATCACGACAGACCCCACAGAAATACAAAGAATTATAAGGTAATATTATGAGAATCTATATGCTAACAAGCTGGAAAACCTAGAAGAAATGGACTTCTTAAAAAAATACAACCTTCCAAGACTGACCAAGCAAGAAACAGAAAAACTAAACAGACCAATCAGCAGCAACAAAATCGAATTGGTAATCAAAAACCAACCCACGAACAAAACCCCTGGACAAGATGGATTCATGTCTGAATTCTACCAGAAATATATAGAAGAAATAACACCCATTCTTCTTAAAGTTTTCCAAAAAATAGAAGAGGAGAGAATACTTCCAAACTCATTCTATGAAGCCAGCATCACTCTAATACCAAAACCGGGCAATGACATCACCAAAAAAGAAAATTACAAACCAATATCCCTGATGAACGTAGATACAAAAATACTCAACAAAATATTAGCAAACCGAATTCAAAAATACATCAAGAGGATCATACACCATAATTAAGTGGGATTCATCCGAGGGATGCAAGGATGGTACAACATTCAAAAATCCATCAACTTCATCCACAACATCAACAAAAAAGAACAAAGACCACATGATCATCTCCAAAGATGCTGAAAAAGCATTTAACAAAATTCAACATCCATTCATGATTAAAACTCTCAACAAAATGGGTATAGAGGGCAAGTACCTCAACATCATAAAGGCCATATATGACAAACGCACAGCTAACATCATACTTTACAGCGAAAAGCTGAAAGCTTTTCATCCAAGATTGGGAACAAGACAGGGATGCCCATTCTCTCCACTGTTATTGTCACTATTTGCAGATGACATGATACTGTACATAAAAAACCCTAAAGACTCCACTCCAAAACTACTAGAACTAATATCTGAATTCAGCAAAGTTGCAGGATACAAAATTAACACACAGAAATCTGTTGCTTTCCCATACACTAATGATGAAGTAACAGAAAGAGAAATCAGAAAAACAATTCCATTCACAATTGCATCAAAAAGAATAAAATACCTAGGAATAAACCTAACGAAGGAAGTGAAAGACCTGTACTCTGAAAACTACAAGACACTCCTAAGAGAAATTAAAGAGGACACTAACAAGTGGAAATGCATCCCATGCTCTTGGCTAGGAAGAATAAATATTGTCAAAATGGCTATACTACCTAAAGCAATCTACAGATTCAATGCAATCCCTATCAAACTACCAACAGCTTTCTTCAATGAACTGGAACAAATAATTCTAAAATTCATATGGAACCACAAAAGACCCCGAATAGCCAAAGCAATCCTGAGAAGGAGGAATAAAACAGGGGGAATTACGCTCCCTGACTTCAAGCCCTACTACAAAGCCACAGTAATCAAGACAATTTGGTATTGGCACAAAAACAGACCCACAGAACAGTGGAACAAAATAGAAAATCCAAACATTAACCCAAACATATACAGTCAATTCATATTTGATAAAGGAGCCTTGGATATACAATGGAGAGATGACAGCCTCTTCAGCAGCTGGTGTTGGAAAAACTGGACAGCTACATGTAAGAGAATGAAACTGGACTACTGTCTAACCCCATACACAAAGGTAAACTCAAGGTGGATCAAAGACCTGAATGTAAGTCATGAAACCATAAAACTCTTAGAAAAAATCTCTTGGACATAAACATGAGCAACTTCTTCATGAACATATCTCCCCGGGCAAGGGAAACAAAAGCAAAAATGAACAAGTGGGACTATATCAAGCTGAAAGCTTCTGTACAGCAAAGGACACCATCAGTAGAACAAAAAGACATCCTACAGTATGGGAGAATATATTCATAAATGATGTGTCCGATAAGGGGTTGACATCCAAAATATATAAAGAACTCATGCACCTTAACAAACAAAAAGCAAATAATCTAATTAAAAAATGCGCAGAGGACATGAAGAGACACTTCTCCAAAGAAGAAATTCAGATGGCCAACAGGCACATGAAAAGATGCTGCACATCGCTAATCATCAGAGAAATGCAGATTAAATCCACAATGAGATATCACCTCACACCAGTGAGGATGGCCAACATCCAAAACACAAACATCAACAAATATTGGCAAGGATGTGGAGAAAAGGGAACCCTCCTACACTGCTGGTGGGAATGCAAATTAGTTCAACCATTGTGGAAAGCAGTATGGAGGTTCCTCAAAAAACTCAAAATAGAAATACCATTTGACCCAGGAATTCCACTCCTAGGAATTTACCCTAAGAATACAGCATCCCAGTTTGGAAAAGACAGATGCACCCCTATGTTTATCGCAGCACTATTTACTATAGCCAAGAAATGGAAGCAACCTAAGTGTCCATCAGTAGATGAATGGATAAAGAAGATGTGGTACATATACACAATGGAATATTATTCAGCCATAAGAAGAAAACAAATCCTACCATTTGCAACAACATGGATGGAGCTAGAGGGTATTATGCTCAGTGAAATAAGCCAAGCTGAAAAAGACTAGTATCAAATGATTTCACTCATATGTGTAGTATTAGAACAAAGAAAAAAACTGAAGGAACAAAACAGCCGCAGACTCACAGAGCCGAAGAACGGACTAATAGTTGCCAAAGGGGAAGGGCCGGGGGAACATGGGTGGGAAGGGAGGGATAACACGGAAAAAGGGGCATTACGATTAGCAGACGTAATGTTGGGGGGGCACGGGGAGGGCAGTACAACTCAGAGAAGACAAGTAGTGATTCTATAGCATCTCACTACGCTGATGGACAGTGACTGTAATGGGGTTGGTGGGGGGTACTTGATGAAGGGGGTAGTTTAATAATCATAATATTGCACATGTAATTGTAGATTAATGATCCAAAATAAATTATTAAAATAAAGAATACTTAGGAGAAGCTAATAAAAGGATAGTAAGGGTGCCTGTCTAGGGTCTCAGGAAGTTGCTGGATTCATCAACTGGTAAGGGCTTGAATGTCTATGACAACAGGACTTTAGTCTCCAGAGACTGTAGTGTGGAATAAATAAATATAAGAGGTTAAGTAAGCATGGCTCATGGAATAGGGCTAGTGAAATCATTAGTAGGAGTCCAGCAAAGGGTAGTAGCCAAGATGCCCAGTTCTGAAAGTGGGACTGAATTCCTTATGATTCTGAGAACCACTGATAGGTCTCGGAGGCTTGATCGGCTACTTTCTTTGCTGCATGTCAGACATAGAGGTTGAAATCCCTGTCTGAGCAACATCTGGGGTTGGATTTTCCATTCTGGAAGGAACAAACATGACAAGGAGATTAAGAATGCATGGCCAAATATGAGGACAAGGAATAGTAGGGCTCCAGTTGAAATGATGAAAAGAAAACTAAACATTTGGAGTTACAGCCAGATATTTTGAGTAAGATAGAATGTAGGATCTAGTCTATTTACCAACGACTAGTATTAGAATTAGTAGAGATAAGACAGCACTATTAAAACAATACTTTCTGAAGTCACCCTTATTTTTATTACAGGTAACCGTATTAGGAAAATAGAGCTTTAGAACACGTGGCTTGATCATTTACATAAGTGCAGCAAGAACAGGAATTGATCACATAGGTTCTTTTAAATGTGTTTGCTGGACCTTCTTATAAGGAATTTCAGATGAAGTTTTAAAAGCCTCTGGAGGCCAGGAAAGACAAGCCAGACTTGCCATCAGCTTTCGCCGGTTGTACCTATAGCTTTCTGTGAGTTCTTCTCTTCTCCAGGTCAGAATCTGAAGTTTCTGTACTTGCCAGGAAGTCAGCTTCCTTACTCACATGGTAAGGCTGCTAGGAACCCTGTAAGGAAGGTACTAGGCCAATTATTTTAAGGGGTTTTCTTGGCTCCATAAGTCAGCCTTAGTTCCTTAAAGCTAACTGCTTCACTACTGATTCCCTGCCTTTTAATTCTTGTGGCAACGAGGAAAATAAACTCAACCCCACTAACACTTTGATTGCAGGGACATTCCTAGATCAAACCAGAGCCCCACATTGATCTCCCACCCAAGGAGATCCCAGTTCCCAGATTCTCAGTTGCATCACCTTCCCTGGCGGAACTAGCGTCCATCCCCACGGGAAAAAGCTTTTGACTTGAACTGTTTTCACTGTGAAGATGAAAACATCTTTCCCAAAGTCAGTGGTACATTACTCTAGCCTTTTACCTTAACTTTGTGAACCATTAAGCTGGGCAAGAAGCTATCCTCTACCACAGGATAAGAAATTTTTGCGAAAAAGTGAACCACCAACAGCAGGCCGGGAAGGCCCAAACCGTGCCCCGAGCCCCACCTCGCCCTACATCGGACATGCGCACTCCGGCAGTGCCCACGTTCCGCCCCCAGGGGGCCGCGGTTTCACGGTGCGCAGTTTCCTGCAGACCCGGAAACGCATAACGCGGAGCGACTGTCGCTGCGTGGAGCGCGAGTTCTGCTGCCCTTCCTCTCCCGCACCCGAGGCTGGGGTCGTTAAGGGCCAGTAAGTCCTGCCCCATCCCCCCTGTGTTAATACCTACAACGCCCCGGGGCCAGCGCGCATCTTTCGCGATTCATAATCCCCGTGAGGCTGGGGGATTTTTTTCCGCCTAAAACCCTTCACTGGCGTCTCGGGCCTGCCCGCGCCTGGTAAGCCTCCGCCATGGGCTTTGCGGGCCCCGAAAGGCAGCGCCGGCCGCCCAGCTCCAGGACGAGGGGCGACTCCCGTCGGGGTTCGGGAGAGTCCGTCCCTCCCCGGAGAACCACCGCCCCCACCCGTCCCCTGCAGGCCCCTCCCGCCGCCTACCGCCCCTAACCGACTCCCCGCGGCTTCGGGCCGCCCCCCTTGCCCCCAAGCCGCCCCCCTCTGACCCCCAGGCCGCCCTCCTCTGCTCCCCAGGCCGCCCCTGCCGAGGCGCCTCTTCCCCGAATTGCGTTGCGGGAGGTGATCGGGCCGCCGGGTCCCGCCCGACGGGGAACCGTGCCCTTCCGGGAGGCCGGCGCCGTCGCGCCGCGGGGCTCGAGGGCGGCGGCGCTGAGGAGAGACCGGGACGGAGCGGCGGGGCGAGGGCGGAGGCCGAGAGGCTGCGGGGAGCGGACGCGGGGCGGGGACGGGCGAGCCCGGGAAGCAGCGGGGGGCGGAGCCGGGGGGGGCGGGTTAGAGACCCGCGGGACCTCCGGGCTGGAGGGGAGCCACAGGGAGGGACGCCCTTGGGGGGCAGCAGGCGCTGCGGCGCTCGGGGCGGGAGCCCGAGGGAAGGGGGAGGAGAAGGCCGGGAGCCATGGCCGCAGGGCGGCGCGGGGCGGGGCCTGAGGGGACCGGGGTGGCCGGGAGAGTGGAGGAGGACAGCAGGGCCGCGGGGACGCCGCCAGTGGGCGCGGAGGGAGCGGGGCTGGACAGGAGGGCAGGGGTGTCCCTGCGCAGGGGGGTGTGAGAAGGAGGGCAGGGGGCGGGAAGATGGGGACCCTGAGGAAGGCCGGGAGACGGGGCAGCCAGAGGGGCGCCAGGTGCAGGGGGGCCGGAGCAGCGGGGAGAGAAGGCACCCAAGGGAAAACAGCAGGGGAGGGGGGACGGGGCAAGTAAGTGAGCGGAAACACTGCGGACAAACAAAAAATCAAAGAGAAAAGTAAGGCGATGGATATACAAAATGAGAGATGGAAACACATCATAAGAGTGGCGGGGGTGGAGGCTGGTAGGGTGGTCGTGTTGGAGCGATGTACCTAGATCCTAATGATTGCTCAGTGATTATGTTGTGGTACATGGGTGGCTTTAAAAATACATCTAGAATTCGTTACAGTGATAGAGAGGACACTGAGAATTGCAAAACTTTTAATAAGCTTGTGCATTTTATATTTATTGTGTGTATCTGAAAATAGCTTCCATTTGCAACTCATTTAGCCAGAGGGTGGTGACCTGACTTGATCAGTGGTGGGTCACCCTCTTCGGTTTTCCTGGCATGGGGTACAGGTTAGGAAGAGAAGTGGGACAAGAAATGACTGTCACTACTACATGGTCCTCTTTTTAAAAATACATTAAAATGACTTTATTTTTAAGTTTTTGTAATGGAATTTTATATATGTGTGTATGTATATACACACACACTTAACATTTAATTCAGTTCATTTTGTAGTCTGAGATAAGTCTTAGTTCATTCAACTTCTACTTTCCTATAATTAACTTCTCAAGTTTTGGTGGCATCCTCTAATGAACTCATGTCATTCTTTTCTAAATATGATATATTCACACATTTACCTTTGATACCAAAATGACATATTAGAAAAAAATTGGGTATCATTTCCTCCTTAAATTTGTTTCTGATTTAAGAGAGGCCTGTAGGCTTTGTTCTCTGTATCTTCTCTATTGGTCATGTTCATTGGTAATCAGTTAATAATTTTAGACCGTTTCATTGGGTAGCTGGTAAGGATGTCAGTGATCTTTTGACAGCCAAAGCCTAACTTAACAAGTTTAATACTCACTTTTCTTCTCTTTAATGTGATTTGTTAGCATAGTGAACAGTGACCTAAAAGTAGTTGTTCCGCTCTGGCCTCTCTTGTCTTTTTTCTCCACATGCTGAAGGTGGGCCAGGTTGACTTGGAAGCTCTGTCCAACAGAGCCCAGCCATGTCTGCTGAAGAAATTTGCTCAAAAAAACCAACAAAAACAAAAGCAAAACAAAAGAAACCCAACCATCCAAAAACCTGAACTTGAAGTTTGTTCAGAGCTTACATCTACAACTGACTCTAAATATTTTGCACATCTATAGCTATGTTTTTACAAAATTGTAAAAATGATTTTCTGGAAATGGAGTGAAGTGTTGGTATCAGTGTGAGAACCTGGATGTGTATCCGTAATTGTGGATGTCAATTTGGTCGTCCACAACTGGTGGATGTCCATCTTAAACACGAAAACGATCCCCCCACACATACATGCCTTTTATGCACTGTAGTCTTCTATCTTTAAAAGCAAACATTCCCAATTAACTACTCCCCCCTCCATTAAGAGCCCCTCTTGTCGTGTGCTTCCTTTCAGAGCACAGTGCACTAGCTTGCTTAGAGCCCTCTTCAAATCTTGCGGACAGTTGTTGATTCGACTTCATCAGTCAAGCTTTGACATCTGCTGTTCCGATACTTTCTTTCCAGAGTCACCAGTGCCTTCCCCGTTTTGACTCCATCCTCAGGTTTCCTTTTCTCATCCTTCTTGTCCTATCAGCAGCAGGTTCCGCAGCTGATGGCAGCAGCTTCCTCGAAAGACTGATTTTCTTGGCTTTGAGGACATGCCCTCTTAATGTTCAAAAATCTGTTGATTTTTTCTTGTACACCCCCCACCCCCACCCCAGGTCACTTCTCCGATCCCCCCGATGGACTTTAGAGGACACTCTGGTTTCTAAATGTGCAGTATCCCAAGGCAGAATCCTTGAACATCTCTGTCTTTACCCACTACCTTGTCTCTTGCTCTCACCTGATGGCTTCCACACCACCTTCATTTCTCCCAAAGCTGCTAAACCCTTATCTCTCCCTTGAAATCCAGAATTCTGTTTCTCCCTGTGTCTGCCACATATCTGCTAGGGTGTCTGACAAAACTCTGTACCTTATTTTGCCCACAGCTGCCTTCATAAACTCCCCTAAATGTGTTCTCCCTGCTGTAATCAGCCAACCCTGTACCTCCTGGGGCTCAGATGAGGATCTCAGCAGGTATATAAAACTGGACGCTACATTATTTGTAAGAGTTTTCGGTATAAGATACAGAAAAAAATTGTGTGTTAACCACAAATGGAAATACATAATTTGTAAAATTCTTTTGAGATGTTGGGGGAAAGGTTGGAGGACACGGCCCGTCCCGACCTGTTCCTGTCTGGTTCCGCTCCTGTGTGTGTCCTCCTCTCCCTGCTCCAGCCACACAGGCCTTTCCTGGGGCCAAGGTGGCTGCTGTCTCAGGGCCCTCACCGGGCTGTCCCTCTGCCTAGAGCAGCCTCAGGGCAGCTGGGCATGTCCTTCCCACCCTGATCTTAGTTCTGATGCAGCTTTCATGGATCCCTCTCTGTCCACCTCCCCATTTCCCACGCCAGCCACTGCCTCTGCCCACCTGCGTCCGTGTGCCCGCTCTGCTCATTTCCGTCTGCTGCTTGCCCTTGCACTGTCGATCCTGGTGACGAGGCCCAAGGAGAGCAAATGGGAGGCGCACGTTTGTTAGGATGCTCTTACGAAAAGATGAGTAACAGGTGTTGGAGAGCGTGTGGAGAAAAGGGAACCCTTGTGCACTGTCGGTGGGAACGGAAACTGGTGCAGCCATTATGTGAAACAGCATGGAAGTTTCCTCAGACAATTGAAAAGAGGTGTACCATATGATCCAGCAATCCCACTTTGGGGTGTACATCCAAAGGGAACACGATCGGTGTCTTGAAGAGATAGATGCCTGCATGGCTGTGTGCATCACTGCATTATCACAAATAGCCAAGATAAGGAAACAAGGTAAATGGGGACAGTTGAGTGGATGAAGAAAATGCCGTGTGTATATATGTATGTGTGTGTATATATATATTATTACTGAGCCATGAAAGCAAAAGAAATCCTGTCATTTTCAACAACATAAGTCACCCTGGTTGAGCGTTATGCTACACGAAGTAAGCCAGACAGAGAAGGACAAATACTGTGTGATTTGCTTCTTTGTGGGCTGTGGAGAGTCAAAGGGTAGAACCAGGGGGTAGAGTGGTGGATGTGAGAGGCTGGGAGGTGGGGACATGGGGACATGTTGGTAAAGGGCACAGCCTTGCGGTTGTAAAACGACTGCGTTCTGGGGATCTGATACACAGCCTAGGGCGGGTAGGTAACAGTACCATATTATTATGTGTTTGAGGTTTGCTGAGAAATCTTAAGTTCTCACCACGCTGGCGCAGAAGATGGTAACGGTGAGTGATGAGTGTGTTTCTTAGCTTGGTTGTGCTAGTTCTGTCACAGTGCGTAGCTGTTGCACATTAAGACGTCCACCTTTGATGTCCACACTCTTGATTTGCCAGGTCTCCCTCGGTCAGGCTGGAAAGGGAAGGGAGGTGAGGGGGGAGAGCTGGGCCCGCCTCCTCACTGCTGCTCACCAGGCTCCCCAGGAGATTTCTGGGCCTTTGGAAATACAGGCCTTGTGTCCCCTGACCAGAGCTTCTCCTTCAAGTACCTGAGGTGGGACCAGCCGTGATGTATGTCATCTGTGTGCAGCTCTGAGCACCGGGGCGCTGAGCCTCCTCTGCTGAGGCCAGGGTCCGGGTGAGGGGAGGGTGTCTGGCCTGCATGGGGAGTGATCAGGGCCGGGTCTGTGCAGTGGGGTGTGGGGACAGCCGGGATCCCCACTCCTGCAGAGTGTGTGACGGCTTCCCAGGAGGAGCGGGGTTTGAAGGAAAGGTAGAGAAACTCACTTGTCTCTGTAAGGAGTTTTCTGTCCCATTAAACAGCTCGTTTTCCACATTCAAGATTAGCTTCTAAGAAAGGCTCGTTCCCTGAGGCCGAAGCCCGGAGAAGGAGGAGGAAGAGGATGGAGAAGGAGCCGGGAATGGCTGTTCCTCAGGTAAAGTCCTGCCCTTGTGTGACTTTTCTGTCTTCTTCCTGAAGGGCCCTTCCTGGGTCTTGCTGAGCTCTGACCCTGACTGCATGACACCTGGTCACACACACTGCCCCCTCCCCATCCCCAGCGCCTCTCATCCCAACTTAGATTCCATGTCAGTTTATCCAGTGAACTGTGGGGTGGGGACGGGGCGTCGGTGCAGTTGGACAACAGGGATGGGTCCAGGGCTGCGCCTGGATGCTCTGTCAGCTCTCCGTAGACCAGGGTGAAAGAAACGGCACAGAGAAGCCACATAGTGATACTCAGAAATACCTGGTAAATTCTCAGAAAAAAGACCAAAAAAGTACACTATGTTCGGCCACTTTCTGCAGTATATTTGAAGCTGGACAAGTGAGTCACTGGCTTCAAGATCTTAATGATTGGGAAACACCATCAGAGATAGAAGGTGTTTGATTTTAGCATGGTTTTTAAACTATGAATTCCACTTTTCCAGTATGGATGGCTTTTGTTTTATGTTCATGGTAAAGACCTGGCTGGGACTTCCGGTACTTCAGCACTTTGGAAGGTACTGCGGGCAGGGTGCATCCTGGGCCGCTTCCTGACCTTGAAGGAAAAGCGTCCAGTCTTTCACCATGTGCCGTTCTGTGTGCTCTTCGTATAGAGCCCTTGTGTTTGCTATACCTAGTTCATTGAGTTTTTATCTTCAAAAGTCGTCAAACTTTGTCAATGACTTTTTCTGCATTAATTGAGATTATTGTCTGTTTTTTTCCCTGGCTGTTAATGTGGTGTATTACATTGAATGGTTTTTGTATGTTGAATATTCCTAGTCGTACAGGAATAATTCCACTTGTGATGATCTGTGCGGTTTTAATGTGCTGTTGTTGAGAATCCTTTGCTAGTATTTTAAGGATTGCTGCATCAGTATTCTTCACGATATTGGTTGATAGTTCTCGCGTCTTTTTCTGGGTTTGGTATCAGAATCATGCTGACTGCATAAAATGAGTTTGCAAGTATTGCTGAAGATTTGTAGCAGGATTAATGTTAATTGCTCTGTAAATATTTGGTAGGCTCCTGCAGTGAAGCCATCTGGTTCTGGGTGTGTGTTGGACCTTTTTCACGAGTGCTTGACTCTAGTGATAACTCTGTCCACATTTTTAAGTTTCATCACGATGTGGTCTGGGAGGTCGTATGGGTCTCTGAATTTACCTGTATACCTAGGTTATGTAATTGCTTGACCTATAATTGTTCAAAGTATTTTCTTGTAGACCTCTTTCAAGATTTCTATGACACCTTTTGAAATCCCCCTTTCATTTTTATTTTACTTGAGCTCTCTATCTCAATCTCTTAATCTTTTCAAAAAATGAGTTCTTCATTTGTTGAATTTTGTATAGTTTTCCTATTCTCTATTACATTTCTTTCTGCTCTAATCTGTCCTACTCCTTCTGTGCAATTTGGTTTCAGTTTATTCTTTTTGTGATTCCTTAATGTGTAAAATCAGATTTCTGGTTCGAGGCCGTTCCTTTTCTGTAATGTAAGCATTTACCACTGCAGACACCCTTCTTAGCGCTGCCATCACTACATCCCCCAAGTTTGCGGTGTTGTAATTCCACTTGTACCCCCATAGTTTTAAAAATCCCATGTGATTTCTTCTTTGACCCATTTATTGTTTAAGAATGAGTTAACCTAATTTCCACATTTTGTGTGTGTTTTGTTTTCTGTCTGCTCTTTGTTTCTAGTTTCATTTCATTGTGGATATAGAAGACATATGTTAATTCTAGTCATCTGAAATTTGTACTTTGTTTTGTGTCATAACATGTGGTCTGTCCTGAAGAATGTTACACGTGTGCTTGCATAGAATGTGCCCTGCTGCTGCTGGGCGGGGTGTTCTTCCACGACTGTTGGGTCCAGTCCGGCTGTAGAGTTGTTTTAAATCCTCTGGGTCCTCCTTGCTCTTCTGTTTGTTGTTGTGTCCATATTAAAACTGGGGTATTGAATCTCATACTATTTCTGTGATGCTATCTATTTCTCTGTCCTTTCCTTCAGTGTTTGCTTCATATGTTTGAGAGTGCAGATATATTTATAATGGCCGTATCTTCCTGGTGAATCGTCCCTCTCACCATTATGATGTCCTTTGTGCCTTGCAGCAGTTTCTGCCTGTGGCCTGTTTCGTCTGCTGTAATATAGCTGCTGTCCTGAGGATCCTGGTTGCATGGAATATCTTTCTCCCTCCTTCCTTTTCAGCCTCTCCCTGTCCTGAGATTTGTGTATCTGTACTTTGCCAGGACAGGGGTGAATGGCAGGAGCCTTGGGCTGCGGCCTTTACTCACCATAATTTCAGAGTAAATGCAACCAGTGTTGTACTGATCATGATGTTTGGTGGCATTTCTTGTTTAATAACAGCTTTTTCCCCTAATATCCTTTTTTTCATGATTTTTCAATTATCCAATTTTTTTTCAAGTATTTGCTATTGTGATGTTTTCTATCTTAATCTGCTGTAATGTACTGTATAACATTGATAACTTTTCTAATCTTGAGTCACTATTAGTGGAGTAAACAATATATTTGGCTTTGGTTACTGCCTACGTATTTGAATTTGCGTGGATAAAATTATATTTTTGAATATGGGTATTTTGTAGGGACTGATGTTAAAATATTGTCAACTTTTTTCCTGCTTGTACTTCCTGTTAGCCTCCTATTGAATGAGACTGACAAACCAAATAAAGTACAGTTAACATATTTCCATTATACCAAAGATGGTGAAATACACAGAAGTAAAACTAATGTTGAAAAGGAATCCAAAATATTTGGAGAGGCGCCTTTTCACATGGCAGTTAATTTGTGTGTTTATGTGTATAGGCACAAGTGCGTGGATGTGTAAGCCTATGGCTGTTATAAAAGACATCATTTCATAAACAAGTTTTATATTTTTAGCAATCAAAATTACATCATAGATATATTTGTAAGCCTTACACATTACTCTCATACTGTCCTCTTAATGATTTAAAAGAACTTTGTGCATGCATGTGTGTGCATATATAATTTCCTTTTATGCAGTTCCATGAAGTTAACCTTGAAGTTGTTTCAAGTTTTCTGGTAGAAGACCCTCTGTCCGTGCACTTCAGTGCCGTGCTGCTTAGCTGTTTGGTTCTTTAGGTTCAGTTCTGAGCTCGACCACCGGAGTTCCGGTGCTTGCTGTGTTGTTCTTAGTTGTTGGACCAGAGGCCAGTTTCTGACAGTGTCTGTGACACAGTTTTACCTCTGTAAGATAAGATGGGCACAGAACTTCCTCAGATGAGCTATCATGCTGATACTGTGTTAGTGCATGTAAAGCATTGGGTAACACCCAGCACGTTAGAAGTGTTAAAGCCTTTAAGCCACTGCTGTTGTTATTATCACAATGTTTAGATTCTTAATTTTCTTTAAAAGCTCTGTGTACGTTGTCATCTCTGACGACACTCTGAGGACACCTCTCCTGCTCTACTTCACCTACATATGGGACATCACACATCATGTAGAACATAGTATCTGACACTTATGTACGGAGCACCCAGTGCTGTGTTTGTATTTGTGTGTTTCATGTTTTGACCCAGAGTGAGAAGTGCACAGATTTGGAGCACATCTAGCCTCTTATGGAAAAGTATAAGATATTAATGTTACAGACACATAACTCACTCAGAATCCCTTTATTTGGATCTATCAGAACATACACTTCATCCGTATCTCCCCCGACATCTTTCCTTATTTCATGTGAGATCTCCTCATGGCCCCTTCATGAAATGTGTTTTCATTTCAGGGACTGTTGACGACCTTCAGGGACGTGGCCATCAGATTCTCTCAGGAGGAGTGGGAATGCCTGTCCCCTGCTCAGCGGGCCTTGTACTGGGACGTGATGCTGGAGAACTACAGGAACCTGATGTACCTGGGTGAGGATGACGTCCCTCCAGAAGTAGGGATTCGGTATCTTTGCACTTTCTCTTGTTTTCCTCCAAGAAACCCTTGCACTGCTTGACTGAAACCAAAGCCCTTTGACTGAGACATGGAGAGCGTCATACCATGGCATCGGACTTTCACTTTACTCCTTTTTCAGATGACCCTTCTGAGATAAGTATGTGTAAAGCCCTGTGGTGTACTTTCAAAATAGCCACTTTCCTGCTTTCTGCCTGTGCTTTTCATTCAGTAGTTCTTGGAAGACACTAGATATCTCACTATTCTACCATTCCCTCTGCATTCAGGAGGCTGGAGGGGGGCAGTATGTGAAATAGGTCTCTAGACCTGTCGGTCATGTCCTTTCTCTCCTCAAGTGAACCCAGAGCTAGGATTCTAGAAATGCCACAGCACATTGCATCCCTTTCTTCTTTATAAATCAGAATTTTCTCTTTCTGATCTAAATATTATCTCCAGGAAAGAGCCCTAGACTGTGGAGAGTGGAAATTGTAGAAACGCGAATGGGTGGGATTGTCTCAGGTTGTGAGCACAGGTGATGCTCAGAAGGACAGAGAGGAAGCCCCACCACTAAGAGTCTGGGACCCCGTCCCCAGGTGCGAGGGTTCTATGGGAGAACAGACGTCGCTCTCTTAGGAGGCCTCAGAGGAAATTGTTCTCCCCAGCACATCACTCTGAAGCCTCCACATGTGAAGTTTCCCCTCTCACCCCCCAGTGGTACTAGAGCTCCTGTGGAAACAAGCACAGTCTACGTCGTGGAGTGTTACATGTCCTGTGGCTCCTGTGAGACCTTTGGTCCTTGTCCTTGCCCTTGCAGGCCCAAGGAATGGCCATTTCAAAGGGGTCCCCTTCCCCCTGGGTCTCTCGTTCTGTCGTTGATTCCCCTGGATGCTCAGTAAGTTCTCAGTCCACAGGGACAGGGCTGAGGCCTCTGGCTCCTCCTGCCTCAGTCTTTCTACTTCCATCCCCGTTTGCTGTATTTGGAAGCCCTGGTCGGGAGGCTGGAGGACGGTGCCTGCGCTTCATTCCATCCAGTGCCCCAGAACCCGCATGCAGCCTCCTCAGGCGCTCCCTGGCACGCAGATCCCTCAGCCACGTCTACTGCCCTGCTTTAGCCCTGCTGCGGAGGGGGGGTGACGGGGAGGTAGGTTTGATCTCTGTGATTGTTTTGAGCACGACTGTGAAGTCTGCGGACGGGGTGGCCGTCTCTGGGATCCCCAGGCCTACGTGGGGAGCACCTCTGTCAGGCCCTAAGCTTGGTGTCTGTGGGAGAGCACACGGTCCGTCACAGATCCTAGGACATCAAGCCCCTTAGCTGGCATTTTCTCTCTCCCACTGCTCTGCCTAGTGTGAGAATGTGGAATCTTCCTGATTTCATACATTCTGAACTTTGCATGATTTTGTCTCTGAATCTTGCTTTGGAAATACACATTCCTAGGATCTGAAATTTCATACTACTCTTTTGCTGGGATAATCCACTTGTGCTAGGCCCATGCAGTGGGTTGACTTTGTGGCAGAAGAGCCTTGGCAGAGGGCTCGGGTTGCAGTGTCACCCTGGTCCCTGCACAAGCACCCCTGGAGGCTGGGCTGGAGGCTGGGGGGTGTGTCCCCGGATTCCGAGCTGGAAGGCTCAGGAGAGCCTGACTGACAGGTGTGCCCAGTGCTTTCCTGGGGTTTGAGGAGTGTCACAGAAGGAGCTCTCGGGCAGTGTGACATTGTAGTCACACATGCCACTGGTCACCCTTTGTCCCTCTGAGCCACAGTAAGAGGTAGGGGAATGTGTCCCAGGGAAACCGTGGTCCAAGGCCACGTGCTGGTGCGTCCCGCTTCAGACTGAGCCGTTGTCCGTGTGACCCTCCGTCCCATGTGCGTGGCGCTCCTTCCGCACAGTGAACACGGTCGTGGGGCTCTGACTGAGGGGGACTTGTGACGGGGTGAGGTGCTCTCCGAGGTCCTCTGTCACCCATTCAGCTTAAACCACTGCTTCCCTAAGATTCATGGCTTTTTCTCTTGTTTGTTTTCTGTTCTTTATACATGATTTGTTGGGTTTTTTCAAAGTTCTTATTTATAGGTACAAGTTGGATATTCTAAAAATTACTCTCCCTGCCTTGAATTACCATATCCATGCTGGTATATTGACTTAATACTTCAATATCTCGTTGTATTTTAGAGGAAACTTAGCCCCTTGCTCGCACTTTATCAAATTCTCCACTTTTGCTTATACCCCCTATGTTTTCTGTGAAATGTGTGAAGTTCTGGAAATTGCTTCTTCTGGGAGCTCGTGGAACTGTTAGGTTGCCGTCTTTCTTACCCTCTGAGGCTCATTTCAGGTGCCCCAGGCCCCTGTTGCCCCAGCCCCTGGGGCTGCCCTGTTGTTCTCTGGCCCTTATTTGCTGCGTGTGTGGCTCCCCTTGTGCATGCACATCAGCCTGCTGTGTGGGTCTCCAGGTGCTGCCGGAACCTGTTTCTGCGTAGCTGCTGCCCCGTTACGCTTCCTCCATAGGCACCCTTCTCCGTGTGGGTCATTCACTTATTCTCTCGGCGGCTTGCTTGTCTCCTGATGCTGTTGGTAAACGCTAAGTGAATGATATGTGAATGAGTGCACATTAGGTCTCTCAGATTCACAGGAAGGACTGCACCTGCTGGTACACACAGTAGGAGCACGCCCGCCCTCATGTCTCTTTTCAGTCATGTCAGATGACTTTTACGACCACGTACATGGTTGGAGCTTAGCAGAGTTAAAATATGCCATATTTTTCTTGTTGTCAATACAGATTCCACTGATTACCATGAGTATTAAAATTTGTTTGCTTATTTCCCATATTGTGTTCTCCCCAGCCCTTGGCAATATACCACTATTTCTATTTCTATGAATTTGACTCTTTTAAATACCTCTCCTAAGTGGACTCATAGTCTTTTTTAGACTGGCTTATTTCACTAAGCATAACATCCTCAAGGTTTATCCTTGTAGCAAATGACAGAATTTGCAAGCCTGCATATTTCCTTCTTTGTGTGTGTATATATATATATACACACACACACACACACACACACATAGCCACAAGTATATATATATATACATACACACTTTGCATTTTGTCTGTGTGTCCACCCATGAGTGGGCAGGTGCCTTCTTTTACCTGTTGACTGATGTAAACACACTACTGTGAATCTGGGGGTCAAGAGAGCTCTGTGGTGCTGCTTCCGTTTCCTTTGTATACCGAGAGGCAGAACTGCTGGGTCCCACAATGTCTTGGTCTGTTCAGGCTCCTGTGACTCAGTACCGTAGACTGGATGGCTTATTAACCATAGAACCTTATTCCTCACCATCTGGATGCTGGACAGCTGAGATCAGGGTGCCGGACTTCAGGTTCTAAGGAGCACATGTGCTTGGTTGCAGGTGCCCACCTTTTGGCTCGTGTCCTGTAGTGGCAGGTGAGGCCGGGCTGACTCCCTGCTCTCCCTCATAAGGGGCTAACCCTGCTCCTGAGGACTGTGTCCCTCCGCCCTAATTACATCCCGAGTCCCACAACTGTATATTAGAAGGTTTAAACATACAAATTCTAAAGGGACACCAACCTTCAGTCCATAGTTTCCTGCCCCAGGCCTCCAAGATGTCTTGTAGTTTTCAGATGCCCAGTACATGCGTTCAATCTGGTATCCCTGCAGGGCAGCTCATTCTGGCATCAGCTGTACAGTCTAAATTCCGAAGTTGGGTGTAATCACCATCTAAATCAGGCAGAGGTGCGACCCGATGGAGGAATCTTCCCAAGACACAGTCCGTCGGCTGTGAGCTTGTAAACTGAAAGAAATTACCTGCTTTCCAAAATCCAGGTGTGAAAGAGGCATAGGATAGGTGTTCCTCTTGGACCGGGGAGAAGTAGGGAAGAAGGAAGTGTTGATGGACCCCAGACATGTCCAAAACCTAGCACGGCAAACTCCATGAGGTCTTAAGGCTAGAGAGCAGTCCTCTTTGTCTTCCTGCTCTGCCCTCGAGGCCTGCCCGACAGCCGACTTGCTTCTGGACCCAGTAAGTCCGGGATTTTGCCCGACCTGAGTTCTCCCAGGCTGAGCCTGTGAGCCCACAGGTTTTGTGGGAGGTTATCTGGCCTGTTGAGTGTGAGGCTGTGACCTGCACTTTGAAATTGATGACACAGCCCTGATGGCCTCTGAATTGCCTTTGGGGTCATTCTTTCTTTGTGTTAAAGAACAGCGAGTTTGCAGCGAAGTAGCTTCATCATCCTGTCTTGTAAAATCCAACCTTTCTTTCCTTTCGTGTCTCCTTTCCTTTCAGTTCAACTGGCAGTTTTCCTGGGGGTACCTTATGTAAGTCTGCAGCTCACGTGATACTAACCCAACAGTAGCCTGGCCACACCCTCAGTGTTCTGCACACGCTTCATGTTTCTGCAGTGTGGTTAGGCTGAGAATTTCCAAACCTGATGTTCTAGTTGCTTTTTACTTAATAACTCTATCTTCAGGTTATTTCTCTCATCACATTTAACCATAAGGAGTCAGGAGAAACCAAGCTGCTACTTAAACCCTTGGCTTAGAAATCTCCTCAGCTAAATATGCTGTTTCATTGCTTGTACAAACTGTTTTCTGCAGAACTCCAGAGCATGAGCACTGGTCGGCCACATCTTTTCCCACGATATAGTCAGGCTTGCCTTTCCTGCATTGTACAATAAAGTTCTCATTTCCTTCTGATACCTCATCAGAATGGACTTTACCGTATTACCACCACCGTTTGATACATGAATAGATAAGTATTGTCTAAGAAGAGGGAAGCTTTCTCTACAGCTCTCTTTCCTGTCTGAGCCATCACCAGATTCACATTTAACTTCTCCTTCACGACAGTATCAGCTTAGCGCATGCACCTCAACACTTCCAGCGTATACCCATGGCCCCGTTCAAAGCACTTTCTGTATTTTCAGTGTTTGTCACAGGACCACCCTCTTCTCAGTACCAATTGCTGTCTTAGTTCAGCCCATTATAACAAAATAGTGAAAACTGGGTGGCTAATGGCGTTCATTGCATCATTACTTTCTGACTGTTCTGGAGATGGGAAGTCCAAGACAGGTGCCAGCAGGGTCCGCTGAGGGTCCTCCTTCCTGGTTGCAGCTGCGAGTACTCGTATCTTCTCTGGGCAGAAAGACAGAGCGTATTTCTCTGTCCTCTTCCTGTAATGGAACTACTCCCACCCCTGAGGACTCCATCCTTATGCCACATGGCCTCCCAAGTGGCCAAGCTCCAAATGAGGGATTCGATTTCAACGAGTATATTTTAGTGGGATACAAATATACTTAGTTAAGGGCGTATAACAATTCCATTTTTAGTTTTTAAGGAACTGCCCTACTGTTTCCCATTGCAGCTGCTGCATTTTACTTTTGTACCAGTAATATAAGATTTCCCATTTTTTGACATTCCTGTCAACATTGTTTCCTGTTTTTTTGTTTTGATTTTAGTGTAGCCATTCAAATGGATGTGAAGTGATACTTCATTGTGGGTTAGATATGCATTTCTCTAGTGGCTAGTGATACTTGAACATCTTTTCCTATGTTTGTTGGCCATCTGTATGTCATCTCTAGAGAAATGTCTGTTGGGTGCTTTGTGTGTTTTTGATTGGGATATTTGGGATTTTGTTTTGATTGTGATGTAGGAGTCTGTGGTATTGTGATTTATAATGAGAAATATATATTTGGTCTCCATCACCTTTTCTGGCACAGAACCCCTAAATCCCTTGGAATTTCGCAAATGGTAAGAGTAGTGGGAACATCTGTGCTTAACGTATTTGGTCTCTTGTCCTCAGTTGCTACAATTGTTTCAGTCATAAAGGTGAAATGGTTGTGTTCTTACTCATAACAAGACCCTGTCAAACACACCTACTCATTAATGAAGTGAGTTTTTGGAAATCACCTACGGATGGGGGCTGGTTGCAGGCGAACCAGCCCTATGATTAGAAGGAACTTTTGGTCTCATCCCCTGACTTCCTAGAAGGAGAGAGGCTGGACATTGAGTCTAGTCAACAGTGTTAGATTATTTTATCAGATATGCATACATAAAATCCCCAAAAGACAGCATTTGGAGAGATTGTGGGTTGATGATAACGTGATGAGTTATGGAGTGGGGTGTGCTGGGCACGGTCATAGATGCTCCACACTCTTTGCCCCTCTCGTGACTTTCATCTCTGGCCATTCTTGAGATACATCGTTTCCTAAGTAACTGGTAATGTAGTAAATAAAATATTTCTCTTAATTCTAAAAAATCATTGAACCTAAGGAGGGGGGCTCATTGGAATGTCTAATGAGTAGGTATTTGGTCAGAAATCCAGGAGTGACAGCTTAGACGTGACTGGCATTTGGAGGTGGCCTCGGGTAGGGGCACTTCTTTTAAGACTAAGACCTTATCCTGCGGCATCTGAAACTATCTCCAGGTAGTGTCAGAATTCAGATGAATCGTCAGAATTTAGTTGAATGGTAGGCTCCCCAGGTGGTGTCAGAACATTACTTCCTGGTGTGGGAACCTCCCCCACCCATGTTGGATAGACCGTTTTAGAGTTCTTTATGTATTCTCAACATTAACCTATAGAGGATTTACAAATGCTTTCTCCCATCCCGTAGATTGCTGTTCACTGTATTGATTGTGTCCTCTGATGGGCAATAATTTCTCATTTTGTTGTAGTTTAATTTTGGTTTAACTTTTGTTGGCTGTGTTTTGGGTGTTATATCTGACAAATCATTTTTGAGTCTAATGTCATGAAGTTTTCCCATTTTCTTCTACAAAATTTATGTTTGTGTGTCTTACGTCTAGGTATTTGACCCATTGGAATTAATTTTTGTATATAGTGTGAGGTAATAGTCCAACTTCTTGTGCCTGGTGATATACTGTCTTCTCAACATCTTTTGTAGAGTAGACTCTTGAGTGGCCTTCACATCCTTGTGGAACATCATTTCACCCATACAAGTGTGTTTATTTCTGGTGAATCTGTTGTGGTCCACTGGTCTCTATAGCTGGTCTTCATGCTAGTAGCAGGTTGTTTTGACTACTTTAGCTTTTTAATAAGTTTGGAAAGAAGGAAGTATGAGACCTCCAACTTTGTTCTTTTCAAGCTTGTTTTTTCTGTACAGTGTTCTTTGAAATTCCATATGAATCTAGATGGATGTGTGTATTTCTTCAAAAGATGCTATTGAGATTTTGTAGAAATTGCATTGAGTCAGTCATTTGCTTTAGGTAATATATTATCTTAGCTATATTAAGTCTTCTGTCCGTGAACTTGGAATATCTTTGTTTATTTGTGTCTTCTCTATTTGCTTTTAGTCGTTTCTAGTTTACAGTGTACAACTCTTCCCTTCCTAGGCCAACAGTATGCAAAAGTTTTATGCAGGTTTGGGAGTTTATTTTTTTGTCAGAGCTTCAGGGTTTTCTGTATACAGTCATGTCAGCTGTGAACAAACATAATTTGCTTCTCCTCTTTCTACTTAGATACCTTTTGTTTCTTTTTCTTGATTATTCTAAGACTTCTAGTACTATGTTTTCTAGAAGTAGAACAGGCATCCATGTCTTGTTCCTGATCTTAGAGAAAAGTTTTCAGTCTGTCATCGTTTAGTATGATGTTAGCTGTGAACTCTTCATGTTCTTTTATAAACATGTTGAGGTTTTTTTTTTCTGTTTTTAGTTGAGTGTTTTTATTGTGAATAAATAGGTGTTGACTTTTTCATGAATTGGAATGATCATGTGGGTTTTCTCCTCGTTGTCTTAATATGGAGTATTATGTGGGATGATTTCATATGCTGAACCGTCTTTGCCTGTCAGGAATGTATGCCTTCTGGTTATGGTATATAATCCTTTTTATGTGCAATTGAATATGCTTTACAGTTGTTTTGTTGTTGATTTTTGCATCATTATTCATCAGACATATGATGTGTAATTTTCTTGCAGTGTTTTTGTCTGCCTTTGGTAATAGAGAACTTCTGGCCTCATAGAATGAGTTTGGACGTGTTCCTTCCTCTTCACTGTTTTTGTGTGAGTTTGAGGAAGATTGATGGTAACTGTTGGGCAGAATTCTGCCGTGAAACTGGGTTTTCTTTCTTGAATGTTTCTTTATTAGTGATTCAATATCCTTACAAGTTATAGGTCTGTTTAGATTTTTTACATCTTCATGATTGAGTGCAAAGAGGTTCTATTTTTCCAGGAATTTATCCATTTCTCCTAGGTTCTCCATTTTTTAGGTATAGAATTATTCATGGTATTCTTTTACAGTCCTTTCCATTATAAGAGTATAATCAGTTTAGTATAATTCAATTGTAAAGCACCACTTTCATTTCTGATTTTAGTTATTTGAGTCTTCTGTTTGCATTTTCATATAATCTTGCTATGGGTTTCCCAATTTTATCAGTCTTTTCAAGGTACCAATACTTTATTTCCTGTTAATTTTGAACTTTGATTCCTTTTTCTGTTTCATTGTTTTGCAGATAGGCATTTGAGTGCTGCAGCTTTTTAAGTGGTTTCTAAGTATACGCCCAAAGAATATTTTTTCTGTGTATTGTTAATTCGGAGTCTCCATGGAGTAATGAGTCCTGGCATTTACTAGTCTCCTTTCTTGATAACCATGTCTCTTTTACTGCAGAGATTGTGTTAAGAGATTGAGGGATATTAGTTTACATATTTAGAAAAACCCAGCAAAAGCAACCCTGTTATTTTTAACAACATGGCAAGGGATCAACCCCTAAATAGTTTACATACAAAAGTTAATTGTAAAAAGCTATTTTGTATAATTGGTTTAGTAAGATCCTTTTCCTTTTCAACTCATGAGAGTATATCCTTAAAATGCTCAAACGCTGTCAAAAACATCCTTTGTTTCCCCAAAGAAACTCTGTCCATTGAGCCAGGAGATGATCATTCAGAACCCTGCGTCTCCCAACTTTGTTGTACTAGTGATAAGATTTTATTGTATCTGCATTTGTGTGTACAGAATAAACTCATCCATCACAGCTCAATGGGCATTTCCTGGTTTTTCCTGTTCAGCCCTGCTGAAAACATTGCCCATATCTCCTTGGATATCTGCACATTTCTTGTAAATACATTCCTGGAAATGGAGATGATGGGATATTCAACTTGACGAGTTTCATAGCAGATGTTGTAATAGACATAACCTTTCTCCATAAAGCATCACATTCTTTGCCTCTTTAACTCTATTCCATTTTTATTCCAGGCCCATAATATTATTTCCAAAGTTAAAAGTGGCATACTCTACCACTAGTTGCTAAAACAGTTCTTTTTTACGGAGGTTCGTATTTGAGTTGACCTTGTACAATTACATTCCCACAGATGTGTAAGCAGGAGCTCTGCTCCCACATGACCCTTGGCCTTGGCCTTGGCCTCCACTCATGCTGTTTACCTGTGGTGACCCTTCCTCACATGGAACCTTGATCTGGGTGCAATACACTGTTCTTTCCTAGCATATTGTTTGTATTCCTGAGTTCCCAGTTTCCACAGCACTGTTCTCCCTTTGTTCCCCACAGTGCACAAAACATACTCTAAAAAAATACCCTCTTTTTCAGGATGTTACCTAATTGGTATGTACAATGATGATGGCTCAAACTATTTCTAGGAGGGACAGCTGAGCATTACTATTATTGACACAGGTTAACTATTGTATCTCTTCCCTTCAAGTATTTCTAAACTGGTAATACTGTAACATTTTGTAGTCTGTACTGACTGGGTGGGTAGTCATTTTTAAGAACATTTTTGAGTCGGTAGGTCCAGGATCAAACCCCGTTTCTCTCACAATAGTATGTTTATTGCCAGGTTGTGTGCCCTTTGGGGTCAGGGTGTAAAAAAAACCTTTCTTTGAGAGCTGAAATGTTCGCACAACGTGAGTATTTCTATCATAGGGTGTTTGAATCTAGGTTGTCCTCTAACATTAATTTGAAATTTAGGTGATCACTGTTTAGTGAGGCACTGTGTTGTTCTAGTGTTACCCTAGATTTGAAGATCCTGGTTGGGAAGTTTTAAGAATCTGTTTAGTATATTACTTTTGGTGTTATTATGCTTTTGGCATGAAAAAGTTATTTACAGACTAATTAATAGTATACCTGTGGTCCTTTATATCTTATAGATGCTTGTTCTTCACATGTGAACAAGAAGTTACAACCAAAAGATGATGGTAACAGAGAAACAGTCCAAACAATGATGTTGTGGAGACATATAAGCCATGAAGTCATAGACTTGTACTTTAGGGAAGTTGAGGAAAATCCTCATGATATTGAGTGTCAATGGAAAGATCATGAAAATAATTACAAAGAAGTGCCTATAATCCATAAAAATCATCTCACTGTTAGAAAAGATCAACATAGTAGAAGGGATGCAGGAAACAAGCCCCTTGAAAATTGGCTTGGAGTAACCTGTCAGGATCAACTATCTGTATTTCAAAATGATGGGGAAAATCATGATTGTAATGAAGTTAAGAAGTCTCTCTACAGTATTTCTTCATTTTCACAACTTCAAATAATTCCTTCTAGCCTTGAAGCCAACAATTCTAAAAAATATCAGAACGGTTTTATGCATCCTTCAGTAGAGTCTCAAGAACAGAAAACATGCAGGAGAGAACATTACAAATGTCTAGACTGTAGTAAAACCTTTAATCAGGTCTCACACCTGACTAGACATCAGATAATCTATAGGGACAGTAGTAGAGCCATTAGTTTAAATTTGAGCCTTAATTCCCATGAGGCAGATCACAGTGGGAAGAAACCTTTCAAATGCAAAGACTGTGGCAAAATCTTCAGTCAACAGTCAAAACTTAAAAATCACATGAGAATCCATACTGGAGAGAAACCTTTCAAATGTAATGAATGTGGCAAAGCCTTTACTGTGGCATCAAACCTCACTGTACATCGGAAAATCCATACTGGAGAGAAACCATATAAATGTGACATATGTGGGAAAGTCTTCAGTCAGCATTCATACCTTGGAAGTCATCAGAGAACTCACACTGGCGAGAAACCATACAAATGTAAGGAGTGTGGAAGAGCCTTTAGTTTGAATTCAAACCTAACTAAGCATCTGGTAATCCATACTGGAGAGAGACCTTACAAATGTACTGAGTGTGGTAAAGACTTCAATCAAAACTCACAGCTGAAAAAGCACAGTAGGATCCATACTGACGAGAACCCTTTCAAATGTAATGAGTGTGGTAAAGTCTTTACTCACGAATCAAGCCTTAGCAATCATCAGTTAATCCATAGTGGAGAGAGACCTTACAAATGTAGTGAGTGTGGCAGAGCCTTTAGGTTGAGATCAGGCCTAACTAAGCATCAGGTAGTCCATACTGGAGAGAGACCTTACAAATGTAATGAGTGTGGCAAAGCCTTTAGTTTAAGTTCGGACCTAACTTCCCATGAGGCAGACCACAGTGTGGAGAAACCTTACAAATGCAAAGAGTGTGGCAAAGTCTTCAGTCAAAACTCAAAACTTAAAAATCACATGAGAATCCATACTGGAGAGAAACCTTTCAAATGTAATGAGTGTGGCAAAGCCTTTAGGTTGAGATCAACCCTGACTATGCATCAGTTAATCCATACTGGAGAGAGACCTTATAAATGTAATGAGTGTGGCAGAGCCTTTAGGTTGAGATCGGCCCTAACTAAACATCACGTAATCCATACTGGAGAGAGACCTTATAAATGTAGTGAATGTGGAAGAGCCTTTAGATTGAAGTCACTCCTAAGTCTGCATCAAGTAATCCATACTGGAGAGAGACCGTACAAATGTAATGAGTGTGGCAGAGCCTTTCGTGGGAAATCAACCCTAACTAGCCATCAGTTAATTCATACTGGAGAGAGACCTTACAAATGTGATGATTGTGGCAAATTCTTCAGTCAAAACTCCAGACTTAAATATCACAGGAGAATCCATACTGGAGAGAAACCTTACAAATGCCCTGAGTGTGGCAAAGCCTTTACTCACCGCTCATGCCTCATTAGACATCAGATAATCCATTCTGAAGAGAAACCATACAAATGTAATGACTGTGGCAGGGCCTTTAGGTGGATTTCGATGTTAACTAGGCATCAGGTAATCCATACTGGAGAGAGACCATACAAATGTAATGACTGTGGCAGAGACTTTAGGTGGAGATCAATCCTAACTAATCATAAGCTAATACATATCCGAGACATACCTCACAGGTGTAAAGAGTGTGGCAAAGTCTTCAGTCAAAAGTCAAAACTTAAATATCACATGAGAATCCATACTGGAGAGAAACCTTTCAAGTGTAATGAGTGTGGCAGAGACTTTACATGGAAATCAGCCCTAACTGTGCATAAGTTAATCCACACGGGAGAGAGACCTTTCAAATGTAATGTGTGTGGCAAAGCCTTTAGGTGTAGATCAGCTCTAGGTAAGCATCAGGTAATCCATGCTGGAGAGAGACCTTACAAATGTAATGAGTGTGGTAAAGGCTTCAATCAAAATTCAAAACTTAAAAGTCACAAAAGACTCCATACTGGAGAGAAACCTTTCAAATGTAATGAGTGTGGCAGATCCTTTAGGTTGAAATCAGCCCTAACTAAGCATCATGTAATCCATACTGGAGAGAGACCTTACAAATGTAATGACTGTGGTAAAGGCTTCAGACAAAATTCAAAACTTAAAAATCACAAAAGAATCCATACTGGAGAGAAACCTTTCAAATGTAATGAGTGTGGCAAACCTTTCCGTCAAAAGTCAAAACTTAAAGGTCACATGAGAATCCATACTGGAGAGAAACCTTTCACATGTAATGAGTGCGGCAAAGCCTTTACTAGGGCCACAAACCTTACCACACATCAGAAAATCCATACTGGAGAGAAGCCATATAAATGTGACATATGTGGAAAAGTCTTCAGTAAAAATTCATACCTTGCAAATCACTGGAGAACTCATACTGGAGAGAAACCATACAAATGTAAGGAGTGTGGCAGAGCCTTTAGTTTGAGGTCAACTCTAACTAACCATCAGGTAATCCATACTGGTGTGAGACCTTACAAATGTATCGAGTGTGACAAAGTCTTTGGTCAAAACTCACAACTTAAAAGTCACAGTAGAATCCATACTGGAGAGAAACCTTTCAAATGTAATGAGTGCGGCAAAGCCTTTACTCAAGGATCACACCTTACAAAACATCAGATTATCCATACTGGAGGGAGCTCTTACAAATGTAATGACTGTGGCAGTGCCTTTAGGTTGAGATCAGCCCTAACTAAGCACCAAGTAATCCACTGGAGAGAGACCTTACAAATGTAATGAGTGTGGCAAAGTGTTCAATCAAAACTCAAAACTTAAAATTCAGAGGAGAATCCATACCGGAGAAAAACCTTTCAAATGTAATGAGTGTGGTAAAGCCTTTACTCAAAGCTCACACCTTACCAATCATCAGGAAATGCACAGTGGAGAGACTTAAGATGTGATGTGTGTCGCTGAGCCTTTAGTTTCAGATCAACTCAAAGAAAAGCATCAGGTAATCCATACTGGAGATAACCCTTCCAAATATAATGAGAGCAGCAATGTGTTCAGTTAGAAGTAATGCCTTGCATGTCATTGGAGGATTCATAGTGAAGACAAGACTTACAAGTACAGTGAGTATACCAAAGCATTGGCTCAAGGCTCACACCTCTCTACACATCAGATAATGCATTCTGGAGAGGTGTTTTCAAATGCCACTAAACTTGGCAAGGCTTTTAATATTGCCTCAGACTCTGGTTTCACCAAATGGTTACTTACAAAATCCTATTGTTGGAAAGTTAAGTTTGTGCTCACTCTTCACTAGATGAAAGAATGTCCAGGTGCTCACCTCTGGAGCAGGATGCCTGCATTCCCTCTTTGAGTGTGTACTTTGCTTTATTTAACTTCTCTTCGGTTTTACCTGTTCAACTGGCTGGTGAATTCTCTCTCAATCAGATACACGAGTTCTCTTGCAGGTGTCACCTAGAGTGTGGGGAGATTACCCAAACTGGATTGTCTGAGAATATTTTGGCCACCATGAAGGGTTTCTTATCATGGTACTAACAGTCTGCTCACAGTCAAGTAACATCCTGGACAAAGAACTGTCCTCTGGAGCATACACGAACCAACATACTCTGATGGACAAAGAATACTGAGATACCACAGTCACCTAGACATTCCTATCCTAAAGAAAAATTTTCAGCCAAATATTAATCACCATATACACTGTGTCACATGCCAAACTATATTCAAAAGGTCCTATAAAAAAACAAAACAAAGGCTCGAAAAGATGGCGTTCTAGAAAGGTAAGGCAAAAACTTCACCACAAAAACACACAGAACATGAAAATACAGCAAATACAACATCTGAATCAACCTGAAGACAGCAGAGCTGACCTCCTACATCTGGGAAAGAAGAGAAGACCCTATAGAAAAGGGTAAAGTGGCAAAGCTAAAATCCAGTGGATCCCAAGCCCTCCACCCACCCCAGCCCACAGGTAGGAGGAAGAGGAACTTGGAAGGAGTAGACGCCCAGGATTTCTGTACAGCTGGCCCTGGATATATCCAAGAACGTGAGCCCACATTGCATGGTGCCCTGGTGATTGGTGGGTCTGGACAGCAGGTGGGCTGAACACTCAGGCTGAACAATACCAGCCCCCCTTAAAAGGCACAGCAGGCAGATAGAAAGACTTCCCAACAGTGAGGGGGAGCCACAGGGGCAAGGATTGCACAGTATTCTGTTTAGGGGAAAGGTCAGCTGGACAATACCTCCCCAGCCTTTCCTCAGCTCAAGAGATTGGCGGACTCAGGAGCTTCAGATTCTCCATCACCCACTAGCATCAGAGCCCCGAGACATTGCAGTGGTATGTGGTCAGCTGGCTGGCACTGAAATCAGTCCTTACTCCAATGTAGGCAGGGGAGAACCTCCAGCCTGCTCAGCCCTATTTTGGGCCATCCTGGGAGCTGCATGCAAAAACCAGCCCAGGGAACTATATCTTATGGCAGGCGCCAGTCCTGTTTGCCAGTTGCCCCCACCATTACAGCAGGCCTGATGGAGAGCAGCTCAGCCATGACAGCTCTCTCCCTGCAGTCCTGCATGTGCACACCTGGGCCAACTCTGAGAGCTCTTTCCTCCTGGCAGAAGCTGGTCGTGCTCACCTGTGGCATCACACCATTTCAGCAGGCAGTAGGGAGGGCGGGTCTGCCCTTAGCAGCTCCAGAGTATTCTCCCCAGCTCCCTGGTCAGCTGACGGCCAGCCCAGCTCACCTGAAATCAGAACACTATGAGCAAAGCAGGTGCCACACCACTGCACACTAACCCCTGGGACTCCTACACAGGAAATGGAGCTTCTGGATACTGCAGGGTTCTCCTATTCAAATCTATTATCCCATAAGAAATACTTTTAAAAAATGGAGACACAGGAATTTGGTCTACACAAAAATTACAGAAAAAACACCAGAAATAGGACTTAGTGAAACTGAAATGACCAATCATCTCAAAAAGTATTTCAAAATACAAGTCAAACATGCTCATAGACTTACAGAAATGTATTCAAGATCTCAGGGAGGACTTCAACAAAGAGAAGTTCTGAAAACTGCTTAGCGCTGAAGAATACAGTATCTGAAATGAAACGTACAATGGAGGTATTTAGATTAGATAAGGTAGAGGAGACAGTAAATAGAAATCAGAGAACAGGACAAGTTGAGTAACAGAAAAAAGAATCTATAGGAATAAAAGAATAATAAGCTCTGTGAATCATCCAAATGGAAAAACATTCATGTTATATGGATACAAAAAGAAGAGACAAAGGGATAGAAAGTTTCTTATTAAAATCCCATCAGGCTATCAGGAGATAGCACAAACCTTACAGGCCAGAGGGAGTGGCATGATATATTTAATGAAACAAAAGGGCCTCCAACCAAGAATAATCTACCAGGCAAGATTGTTTAAATTTGAAGCAGGGATTAAACAATTTTCAGGTAAGCACACATTGAGGGAATTCATCACCACCAAACCCTTTCTACAAGATCTATGAAAGGGTCTGCTGTAGATGGAAATACTCCTAGGGTACATAGCCATCACCAAAGTAAATAAAACCACAGTAAAGGTAGTACACCAATTAGTTTCTAAGCAAATACAAAATCAACTACTCACAAAGTCAAGGGATTCGCAAAGAGTACAGAATATAACAGCTAATATATAAGGAGTGGAGGAGGAAGATAACAGGGAGGGAAAAAAGGACTGTTAGATTGTGTTTGAAATAAAGCAATAAGCAATTTAAGATAGACTGTTAGATAGTCAGAAACCTATCCTTGACCTTTTGGTAACCACAGATCTACAGCCTACAATGGCAGTAAGTATGTATTTATTGATAAGCACCCTAAATACAAATGGACTGATTGCACCAATCAAAAGACATTGAGTTGCAGAATGGTTAATAAAAACAAGACTGATATATATGCTGCCTACAAGAGATTCACTCCAAACCCAAAAACACACACAGACTAAAACTGAAGGGATGGAAAATGTACATCACACAAATAATAGGAAAAAGCAGGAGAATCAGTACTTAGACAAAATAGATTTCAAAACAATGAATGTAATGACACATTACATAATGATAAATTGATCAGTCCAACCAGAAGATACAGCCAATATAAATATCTGTGCACCCGATATAGGAGCACCTATATATGTGAAAAAAAAATGAAAGGGGAAAATAGAAAGCAAAGCAATGGACACCACAGAAGTATAATTGTTGGGGAATACTATGAAAAGCTATATGCCAACAAATTGGGACAACCTAGAAGAAATGGACACCTTTGTAGAAAAATACAACCTTCCAAGACCCAGGAAGAAAATCTGAACTGACCAATAACCAGCAATGAAGTCAAACTAATAAAGAACTACCTAAGAACAAAAGTCCTGGCCCACATGGCTTCACTGCTGAATTTTATCAGGCATTTAGAGAAGACCTAATACACATCCTCAAAGTTTTCCAAAAAGTAGGGAGGAGGGAATTCTTCCAAATTCATTCTATGAGGTCAGCATAGTACCAAAACCAAAGACACAACAACAGAAAGTGTACAATATTCCTGGTGAATATATATGCTAAGATCCCCAACATAATAGCAAATCGAATTTAAAAATACATCAAAAAGATCACCCATCCTGACCAAGTGGGATTTATTCTAGGGATACAAGGATCATACAATATTCGAAAATCAATCAACATCATGCACCACAACAAAAAGGACAAAAATCACATGATCATCTCAACAGATGCTGAAAAACTATTTGAAAAAATTCAACATCCATTCATGATACACTCTCAACAAAATGGGTATAGAGAATACATTTCTAACATAATAAAGGCCATATATAACAGACCCAGGGGCAACATCAAAGTTAACAGCAAAAAGCTGAAAGCTTTTCCTTGAAGATCAGGAACAAGACAAGGTTGCCCCCTTACCACTTTTATTCAGCATAGTACTGGAGGTCCTAGCCATGGCAATGAGACAACACATAGGAGATAAAAGACATCCAAATTGATAAGTTAAACTCACTATTTGCAATGACATGTTAGTATACATAGAATCCCCTAAAGACTCCACCAAAAAGCTATTAGAACTGATAACTGAATTTGGCAGAGTTGCAGGATACAAAATTAATACACAGAAATCTGTTGCATTCTTATATTCCAGCAATGAATTAGTAGAAAGAGAAATCAGGAAAACAATTCCATTGAAAATTGCATCAAAAAGAATAAAGTATCTAGGAATAAACCTAACCAAGAAGATGAAAGAACCTGTATTCTGAAAACTACAAGACGCTCATGAGAGAAATTAAAGAAGACACCAACAAATGGAAATGAATCCTGTGCTCATGGATAGAAAGAATTAGTTTTGTCAAAATGGCCATCCTGTCTAAAGCAATCTGCAGATTCACTGCAATCCCTGTCAAAATACCAACAGCACTCTTAAATGAACTAGAACAAATCATTCTAAGATTCGTGTGGAGCCACAAAAGACCCCATATAGCTCAAGCAATGTGGAGAAAGAAGAACAAAGCCTGGAGGATTATGCTTCATAACTTCAAGCTCTTCTACAAAGTCACAGTAATCAAAAACAATTTGATACTGGCACAAGACCAGACACAGATCAATGGAACAGAATAGAGAGCCCAGATATAAACACATGTATGGCCAATTAGTATACAGTAAAGGAGCCGTGGAAAAGGGAAATTATAGCCTTTTCCTCAACTGGTGTTGGCAAAACTGGACAGCTATATGTAAGAGAATAAAGCTGGATTATTGTCTAACTCCATACACAAAAGTAAACTTGAAATGAATCAAAGACCTGAATGTAAGGAAACCATAAAACTCTTAGAAGAAAACATAGGCAAAAATATCCTGAATATAAACATGAGCGACTTTTTCCTGAACGTATCTCCTCAGCAAGGGAAACAAAAATGAATAATTGGGACTACGTGAAACAAAAGCTTTTGTACAGCATAGGACATGATCAGGAAAACAAAAAGGCATCCTACAGTAGGAGAGAATATATTTGTAAATAATATATCCAATAAGGGGTTAACATCCAAAATATATAAAGATCTCTCACAGCTCAACACCCAAAAAACAACCCTATTAGAAGGTGGGCAGAGGATCTGAACACACACCTCCAAAAAAGACATTCAGATGGCCAAAAGACATGAAAAGTTGTTCCACATCGCTAATCATCAGAAAATGGAAATTAAACCACAATGAGATATCATCTCATACCGGTTAGGATGGCCAACATCCAAAAGACAAGAAACCAAGGCTGGCAAGGCTGCAGAGAAAGGGGAACCATCCTACACTGTATGTGGGAATGTAAATCAGTTCAAATGTGGAAAACAATATGGAGGTTCCTCAAAAAACTAAAAATGGAAATAACCATTTGACCCAGTCATTCCACTCCTGGGAATTTACCTGAAGAAAACAAGCTCCCTGATTTGAAAAGACATATACACCCCTATGATTATTGCTACATTATGTACAATAGCTGAGATATGGGAAGAAACTTTAATGTTCATCAATAGATGACTGGATAAAGCACAGGTGGTACATATACACAATGGAATGTTATTCAGCCATAAGAAGAAAACAAATACCACTTGCAACAAAATGGATGGAGATCAAGAGTATTATGCTCAGTGAAATAAACCAGGAGGATAAAGAAGTACCAAATGATGTCACTCGTTTATGGAGTATAAAGACAAAGCAAAACTGAAGGAATTAAATAGAGGACACACAGGCACCAAGAAGGCATTAGTGGTTACTAAAGGGGAGGGATTAGGGATGGTGGGTGGGGTCAGAGAAAGGGATTAAGGGGCACTATAACTCACAATCACCATGTAGGTAGGTCATGGGGAAGGCTGTACAGCATGGAGAAGACAGTGACTATAGCATCATACTATGCTGATGGACAGTGATTGCAATTCGGTGGGGGCATGACGTGGTAATATGAATGACTTGAAACCACAGTGTTGCTCGTGTGAAACCTTGTAAGATTGTATATCAATGATACCTTAACTTATATATATATATATATATGTCTTAGAAACCACAGAAATGTAATGAATGTTATAAAGACTTTATCCAGTGCTAAAAACTTGAGGGACATAACTGGAGCAATACCTTACACATGCAATGAGTGAGGTAAAGCCATTTCTTTGAAATCAAAAATTATTCAGCAACATGGAAACCATATACATTTATGGGCAGAGGGCCTCACCATGCAGTAGATGTTAATGTATATCTTTGAGAGAAACCACAGAAAACTGCATATTAAAGTTTTTACACAAAGTTCAAAACAGGGTCATCAGGATTTATATTTTAGAGCAAACCTTGCAGATGTGGATGGTGTAAGGCTTTTCCTCAAATGTCCACACTTTTGGCAAATGAGGCAACTTGTGAAGGTCAGAAACTAAACAAACAGACTGATTGTGGAAGTGTCTCTCAGAGACTGTCAAATAGAATTCACCAAAGAATACACGGGTGAATACTTGCAAGTATAATGAATGTGGTCAACTCTTTTTACCAGTTCTCAGAAGAGACCACACAGCAAAGAACCCATAGTAGGAATAACTCTAGTTCTTCAAGACTAACTAGAGGTAGTTCATACTGCAGGATAATTGTAAGTTAAAGTGTTAGAAGTCATAACATGTCTGTCAGGAACAAGTGCATATGTGGAAATGGTCCATTATCTTTAGTGTATAAAATATTTGAGTTCTTGAGGTGACTACATTACTAATGACTTTCAACCTTAAGTTTTTTAGTGAGTTGATCTTAGGCCTTGCAGGCCTTTCCTATTGATTGATGGGAAGGAATTGTAAGATGAAAGGGTCTACTTCATTAGGTATAGTTCATTCATATCTATTCCCTGGGAAATAAGAATATTGAGTTTAAAAATGTAGCATTCTGTGAATGAGCTTGAGGGGGAGATAGAGAATGTAAAACTATACCATGCTTTTTATGTCACTGAACCCTTTTCTAGACCAGCCATGTAAGAAAAGGTTATAGCAAAGAATGCTGTCCAAGTGGACCTGAACAGGACATTAAGGACTGGGCTTGAACCGGGTGGAAACTTAGAGGCAACTAGAGAGTTTATGTGATAGAAATAATGCAGGGGAAATGCTGGTCACTTTCTCTATTGAATGGCACTGTTCTGTATCAGTGATTAGTGAAAATTTAATATTTTTCCAGAAGAGCAGTTACTTGGGAGGAGAGTTAGTTTGTAGAACTGGGATAGTATGTGCATGTGTCTGATTCACATTTAACTGCTGGCATTACATTGCTACTGTTCTTATCCTCTTGTATCATAGGTGTCCTGCTTTCATTTATAAAATTTAAAATATCTTTTATAACCCTGAATGAATCATGTTCCTTCTACCAGCTCAGCTTTCTCCCACTCTGTAGAGTAATTCCCCCCAGAAACTGACAATGCACCTTAGCCTCTCAAAGTTCAAGGAGTCTGTCACATTTTCCATGATTGAATCACAGACATACAATTTGGGGATTATGTACTTAAAATTTTCACTTGAGTTACTCTCTTCACACTCAGCCACAAGATATTTATGGCTATAATGAGAATACCATAGTTTGATTTCACACTGACCGTCTAAAATTTGTCCTTCATTCATAAATATGCACCATAACATTTCTTGATGTGGTTTTTTCTGCCTATATAAAATCTGTGGTATGTACCTTGGTTTCTAGAAAATGAAATAGGAATACTGATATTTAAAAACCTGGAAATAAAATTCAGAAATAAGGATAAACAATAGTCTGTTTTTGTGCTGGGAACACTCCATGAAATAAATCAGGACAATGTGCAGGAGGAATTTTCTGTTTGTTTGTTTGGTAGGTAAACTGGGAGTTTCAAGTATTGAAGTCCTTACCCACTTTTTGTTAATTTGCACTTGTGACCATCCACTGGAACTGCATGGGACCCTATCCGTAGTTTCATTTGGATGTCCACACTCATGATGCCAAAATTAAAGTGGTAGGAGAATACCTGTTACATAATAAAGGTTGCTAGGGAGAACAGGTTAGACTTCAAGCTCGTCAATAAATGGCTTGAGTGAACGGGAAGTGGCGACCGGCTATTGCATCGTGGTGGTCCCTTGTCCGTCACGGGATTGTAGCTGCTTGTTGGAGCTTCAGCAGGTATTGGATGAGGGAGCACTGAGGGCTTTTTACCCACATAGAAAAGGGAAGAGCTGTAATGAGGCTTTAAGGTGTCAGCTGTCGGTCAACTGTAAGTGAACTCACACTCTCAATAAACACTGAATGTTTACTCTTGAAAGTCTTGATTTCTTTGCAAGACCAGATTTCTTGATGCTGATTTAGTACATTTCCTTTTCTGTGGCACATGTAGTTTCCATACAGTGCATTAGTTGAAAGTGGTTGTAGAATAATACTTAGATAAATTGCCTAAGATGTCTTTACATCAGTTTAATGAAAACTAATGATTGGGAAGACATTAGATAATACTACTAGGAATTCTGCTAGAAGAGCATATTTCCAAAGGATATTAAAGTGTTGATATTAGGGTAGGAAGTGACACGATTAATTTTTAACTGTAGTAAAAACATTTTTTAAATATGATTATTCCTTAACCACTATTTTTCCTTCCATACATGTGACCCAGATTTTATGTTTAATTTACATTTTTTCCCTGTTTACACCAAGGGATATTGGTGTATTGAGACTTCCGTGACAGGAAAGTGCACATAAGGCAGTGACCGGTACAAAGGTCCTTTCCGGCTTTAGCAAAAGAAGTGGAATAGCAAGATGGTGAACTTAAATCTCTTTAATATTTGATTGGCTTTGGTCAGGTACTTGGAAATCAAATGTGTGAAGAGTAACAAGCCTGCCGTGAAGTAAACGAAAATATGAGTAAGACAAAGCTCCCCGGATTCCACCCATAGTTTGTGACAAGGGGAGAATCTCCATTTCAAATGTCTGGAGGCTGTGCTGTCTTTTCCCAGTAAGTTCCCATCATATTCAGAGCCAGACGATCTTACAGGGAAAATTATTACCATGGCTGCCAACATGCAATATACTGCGCTTAGAATTAGTTCCCATCCAAAAATGAGTAGATAATCCTTTCGTAAGTGATCTTAATTGTGATAGTACATTATCTTTTCTATCATATAAGAGTCACATATTAATTTATATTTAATAACTGGTTGAGTATTCAACTATGTCAATAGTAATGATACACTCTTCCCCAGATGAAGGAACTTAGGACAAAGACATGTTTCAAGACTCGGTCACATTCCAGCAAGTGGCTGAATCAGGATTTGAGTCCATCCATCTCATCTGCCTGCAAACCAAGTGTTATATGTTTTTTCACATACAACAATAGTATACACAGCAGTAATAGTAGTATATCTCTGTTTGTCTTGTCAGACTTGATTCCACTGTGCTTGTATGGGAGGGAGTCTTCCCACACATAACAAGCAATTCCTGAACACCAGCAGGATGTTGAAGAACTCGATCCCAAGGCGAAGGGCTCTGTCCACCCCAGACTCCAGGTGCGAATCACAAGCGTCAGGCAGTTTACTTGTGCTTCTAATTTACAGCCTATAGATCGGAGGTTCCAATAACCAACTCCTTAGATTTGATTAATTTGCTAGAGTGGCTCACACAATATAGGAAAACACTTAGGTTTACCATTTCAATAAAGGACACTGTAAAGGATACAAGTTAACAGCCAGATGAAGATATACAGAGGGCAAACTCCCAGATAAAGAAGCTTCTATCTTCATAGACCTTGGGGCATGGCTGGGTAGCCTGGAGGTGTTCTTGTTCCCCAAGCATAGAATGTGTCTTTCACGGACAGGCAGTATCGAAGAGTGATAAGCTCTTTTGTTTTCATTTTTGTGAGGGCTTCATTGTTTACTCATCATTGACTGAATTATGGGCCATTGGGTGATTCAGCCTCCAGCTCCTGCATTGGATAGGGGTCTAAAAGACTCTATCATGACAAGACATTCATTTAAGACTGCAGTGTTTTTAGGAACTGGATGAAAACCATATATACCATGGAAACATATTTGGTCATTCAGATGACCAAATCTAAATAACCAAATATGTAGTATGACTCATTATACCACAGTCCGCCCCCTGCTCTTCAAGCAGATTGCTTCCAGTAAAAGGATCGTACCCATCCCAGTGGTGGGTAAAATTGCAATATTTCCAGAATCTATCCCCAGGCCTTAGTGTATTTCTATGTCAGTAGGTGTTCCCAAGGGGTGGAGAGAGGCAGTCCATCTCCCTATCAGTAGGTGATTACAAGGGTAGGTGGAGAGTGAGTGGGCACCTGGACTGGAGAGGTAGTTTGTGGATCTTTTTCCAGCCGTGTTTTGAGAGGAGCGAGCAATAAATGGGTTTCACCCATTTTATTTTTCCCGTTGACTGATTTCAGTTTCAAAGGTTTATTTGCCCCAGGCTGGGAACATATCTTCCTCCTCGAGTTACACCCAGTGGTAGTCCACAGGACCTCTGAACCTGAAATGTGTCTTCATGGGTGCGATGCTTGGGTGGGCTACCCCTAGAGGTGGTGGGGAGATACGTGGAAATCCCCTGCGAATGGTGGGGAGGCCCCTGTGGCTGCCGGCGTGGCTGGTGATGACTCACCCTTACCCCCAACAGCAGTGGATGGTGGCTTCACCCCGGAGCCCCTATCCATGGGGCTTCCACTTGGGGAACCCTAGTGGGAAGCTTGTCTAGGGCAAAACATCTCCTAGACGGGTGGCTCTTCTCCAGAAGGGTGGAGGCACCAGAAGCTGTGGAATTAGCCCTCTGTGAGATAGAAGACTGCTTAGAAGCTCTGAGTGGCCATGTGGCAGCTGGGATTGTAGGTTGGTTGTTTCTCAAGATACTGGAAAGGGTTATCAAGGAGCGACACACTTCAGTGTCACTTGGAGAAGCTGGGTGATGATCTATGGGATGCCCATAAGAAAGAGACAGTTATTGAGAAGACAGGTCAAGCTCCTGGAAGATAATACATCAGCAATGAGGGAGGAGGCAGCCGGAGAGTCCGCATTGCCTGAGGCCCTGGGGGCGGGGGAGAAAAGAGCAGTGCTGTCAGCCCTGGAGATGGTAGAGGAGATATTGGGCAGGTGAGGGGGTAGAGCCAGGGGTGGAACTGTTCCTAAGGCCCCCACCTGAATCACTACCCCCTCCTGTATTAAAGGCCTGCCTGTTTTCAATTAAGAAAATAAAAACACACCAACGGCTGCTCCTAAGGGAGAGGAGCAGTGCTCTCCCCAGGATGTGGACCACTCAGTACTCCGCCCCATGCCCAGGAGGAGCTGGTGGGTGTGAGCATCCGGTTTTGGCAGAAGCCTTCGGAACCTCTGCCTACAGGGCTTTTGCATCTCTGGGATACGGGGGTGGAAAACATTGTTATCTTGGGTTGTGAAATGGGTAGAGTGCCTTCCCTGGTGAGTCACCATTCCCTCCATCAGCAGTTGCAATGGGCCCATCAGACCTCCCAGAATCAGGCACTTCTGGATGGGCTGACAGCAGCTATCAGGGCAGTTTGGCCCAGTCAAGGTGATTTACCATACTTACTCATTAGTTGGAAAACATATGCAGAGCTCCACTAGGTGTTACAGGAGTTGGGCATGAAAAACATCTATAATACGGACACCCAGGGTAGGAATGAGAAATCTGGTGCTGCATACAGCTCCCCCATCTCTCTTTAGGTCTCTAGTGACTATTCTTGACCCCCACCTAGGGGAACCCATAAGTGAGGCTACTCATACTTTAGCAGATCTGAGGGAGGTTGAAACAATAAGAGCACGGAAGAAGTACAGGCTGTGACTGAAAGGAGAGGTGCAGAGGGCCCCATTAAGATGTGGGTTGATCTGATAAAGGCCGGGGTGGTGAAAGAAAAACTTGATGGGCAGCCCAATAGGATCTTGTTAGAACTGTGGCACCAATTAAAACCAGAGCAGCAGTTCCAGCCACTGAGGTCCAGGACATGGAAGCTGGAGGCAAAGCCCAATGTCCAGCCTGTGTCCCTGGAAGACTTCCTTTGGGACAGTACTCAGGCTCTGCCTGGGCCCTCACCCCTACAGGAGGAAGACTGGACATTGTGATTTGACTGAGGGGTTCACAGTTCCTACGTTGTGTGGTGTGGTGGGGATCAGAGGCCACATGTAGAATTAGGAATTCATTGGTCCCCCTTGAATGTACAACCTGTCCTGGCGCTGGTGGACATGGGCTGAATATTCTCTGACTCATGGCAACCCAGAATGTTTTCCTGGGACCCCTGCTGTGATAGATGGCTACGGGAGTAAGGCAATTAGAGTAAAGAAAAACAAAATCCCATTGCTGACGGGACGTTTATGCCCAAGGGAGTATACTGTGTACATTTCTCCCGTCCCTGAATATATTTAGGGGGTAGATGTCGTTCAGGGCCTGTGGTTACAGACCACTGCAGGTGAGTTCAGACTGAGGGTACATGTGGTAAAGGCAGTTCTGAGGGGACATGCTAAGCACCCACCTGTAGCTCTGCCTGTACGTTGGTGGGTGACAAATACTAAGAAATATAAATTGCCTTGGGGACACGAGGAAACTGGAGAAACTCTACAGGAGTTGGAGAAGGTGGGCATCATAAAGCCCACTCATAGTCCTTTTAATTCCCTGGTGTGGCCAGTGAAAAAGTGAGATAGCTCCTGGAGTATGACCGTGGATTACAGGGAATTGAATAAAGTCACACCCCCTTTGCATACTGCTGTCCCCTCTACAGCAGCCCTCATGGACACCCTCTGTCATGATCTTGGGATGTATCATTATGTTGTGGACCTTGCTAATGCTTTCTTCAATACTGACATAACACTGAAAAGTCAGGAATTTGCCTTCACATGGAAAGGCCAGCAGTGGACATTCACTGTCCTTCCACAGGGATACCTCCACAGTCCTACTATTTGTCATGGACTTGTACCCAGGACTTGGCCACATGGAAGAAACCATGAACAGTGGGCCTGTATCCCTACATTGATATCATGCTGACGTCTGATTCTCTTGCAGATTTAGAAGGGGCAGTTCCTAGGCTGCTGCAACATCTACGGGAGAAAGGATGGGCTGTGAAAAGGCCCAAGGTTCAGGACCTAGTTTGTCAGTAAAGTTCTTGGGCTTGTCTGGTCAGGTAAAACTAATGCTATCTCAGAAGCAGTAATAGGCAAGGTCCAGGCTTTCCCTATACCTACCTCTGTAGCAGTATTACAAGAGTTTTGGGGTCTTTTGGTATACTGGAGAGGGTTTGTCCCATACTTGGCACAAATTCTGAAGCCCTTATACTGGTGGGCACAAAAGGACATCAGGTGGGACTGGGATGAAACATGTGCAGCTGCTTTTACTGCTGCTGAGTGAGCAGTCAAGCCCTTAGAGGCCTTGAGTGTAATAGACTCATCAAGGCCCTGTGAGCTAAGTGTTCATGTAACCAAAGATGGTTATGGATGGGGCCTTTGGCAGTGGCTTGAAAGGATGCGTCAAACTCTTATATTCTAGTCACAGCTATGGAATGGAGCAGAGGTCCAGTACACCTTGCTAGAGAAGCAGCTGGCTCCTGGCTATGGAGCCCATCAGCTGAAGAGCTCCAACCAAGCTAATAACCGTCATCCCTTCATGGGGTGGGTGTGAGACTGGAGCCAAAGGCCACAGAGTGGCATGGCACAGACACCTACACTGGCCAAATGGGGCACATACTTACAGCAGCATAGTGCCTTGTCTATTAGACCCTTAAGTGGAGAACTCCAAAGCTTATTGGGGACAGTGACATATACCAGTGGAAAGCAGGAAGAACTTGCTTTTCAGCCATTGGGAGGCAAGAGTCCTTATGAGGAAGGAAAAGCCCCCATACCTCAAGATGCTTGGTATACAGGTGGCTCCAGTCGTGGGCAACCCCCGAAGTGGAGGGCTGTGGCTTTCCATCCTAAGACTGAGACAATATGGATGCAGGATGGAGAGGGCAAGAGCAGCCAATGGGCTGAGTTGTGGGCGGTATGGCTCATGATCGCCCAGGAGCCTTCCCCATAGTTGTCTGTGCTGACAGCTGGGCCGTCTATAGTGCCTTGACCCTGTGGCTTCCAACATGGTACCATGTCAACTGGATGGTTGGTCACCAGCCCCTTTGGGGGCAAGAGTTGTGGCAAGACTTATTATGGGCCTTTCCGGTGCACATACGTCCGGTAGCCACCTGTAACTCCCACAGGGAGGGTGGTAAAGGTCTGGTATACTAAACCAGGACAAGATCCTATTCCTGTCTCTGTCCTGTCATAGGACCACTCTCTTGCATGCATCCTACGTGGACAAGATTTGCCTATGCTGGTGTCTTTAAAACATGTATCTTATTGCCCTTAAGGTTATTTTCTTTCACATTCCCTGTGGCCTGGATCTGCCCCCTGGCTGAAACTGCTGCGTTACAATTGCCTTGAACTCCCTACCTGTTCAGCTGCTGGATCCTGTGGAACGGGCTTGCTGTGGACTTGAGGACCTAGCTGAATCCTCTGGCTTGAAGATTATCATGATTTTATCACCGTTGTTATTATGTGTTATTAGTCTGGTTACAGTGCTCCAGTTTTCTGTCACAGAGGCCATTGCGGAAGATGGGGAGTGAGTAGATTGTAAGGTGAGATTTGTGGAGGGGTGGGCTGTGGGTAAAATTGCCATATTTCCAGAATCTCTTATCTGACTTACTGCATCTCCATATCAATAGTTGTTTCCAAGGGGTGGAAAGTAGTCTATGTCCATATCAATAGGTGATAACAAGGGTGGGGGGAGCGAGGATATATGTGGACCAGAGAGGTTTGGTGGGGGTCCCTTTTTACAGCTGGGTTGCAAGAGACACAGATGAGTAGAACTGGATGACTGATTTTGGCTTCAAAGGTAATTTGCCTTGGGCTGGGAACTTATTCCCCCCCCAAGTTACATTCAAAGAAGGGCAAGTCTGGGGAACCTCAGAGAGGAGTACTTCAAGGGTCTTGGGTCTGTGCTTTTATAGGCTGTTAAGGATTTTTCAGGAATGTGACAAAGTGATGGGGTGTAAGCATGTCGAGTGGTCTAATACTTCTCTCTGATGAGAGTCACCATGTCTCCTATTCTCTATTTTCTGTCCTCCAGCTAATTCTGCTAAAGAAACTTAACACAAGAAATTTATTGATCCGTTTCCTCCCTAAGATAGTGACTTCTCTCTGGGGAGATATATCAGTAAAGACTATTTGCCTTATTGTAAGGTGGGTTGAGTTATTGTCTGTTTACTAGAGAAAATATTAGGAATCTTACTTCTTAACTCCCTGGTTTTTAAAATGGAATCTTAGCCTAAAGATGAAATTCCTCCTGTTCTTACTATACTGTTTGAATCTGGGATTTTTTTTGAATTAATTTTGATGCTTGTCTCTTGCATGGTTACAAAATTACTTGATTAGGGGTTGGAAGAGAAGGAAAAAACAGCATATAGGTTAAGTTAAAGAATAATGTGGACCTTTTAGCATGCTAAAGTATATCTTACAATGGCATGATCTAATTGACAAAATGAAGACATGGGCTGCACTCAGATACTTTTCTTTATCTGTGGAATATCTGGATATTCCAAGTTGCTCTTCACCTTTGGAGCTTCAGCTGTTTAACTCAGACTTTTGGGCTCTCTGGTTTTATCTATTTAGCTCTTTGAGTCCCTTCTAGTCAGCTTTACGGACCTTATTCTCCCTCCACCTGCTCATATCTAATTTTGTGCTTAACAATAGCATTCACCATAACCTGTGTAACAGGAATATTCAGTGGGTGAATGTCTCATTCATCATAAAGCCAAACCCACATGGCTTGCATATGAAGCATATCAGCTGCTTCATCTCAGGAATTCCATTTGGCATTTATAAGGGGCATTGGGCCGTCCCGCTTTTCAGGATGAACAGACTTCACAGTGGCTTTTATCTAGTCCACCAGGCCAGCTGTTCCCTCTGGAATAACCTCCTGTCTGTCTGGATCATGTACAGCCATCTCTGATCGTTCAGTAGTGAGCTGTGAACCTTGTATCAGCCCAAACATAGTCTTCTGCTCTGAAGCAATCAAAACCAAAGACACAGCCCCCAAACTGGTTACTCTTGTAAAGGTTCTTCTGGAAGCTGGTCATTGTGATCCACGGAATGAAACAGTCCCTCACACTATATACCCTGGTTTTAGTCATTTCCTGGTTTTTGCCTCCCCTACATTAACTATCTTCTTGGTGAGCAGATACCACGTGTTATTCCAACATCAATTTTCCCTTTCTAGGCAGTTTTGGGGCTAATGGCTGAAACTGAGATTGACTCAAATCCCACCTTGGTTCACAATCAAGCCCTGGCCCAGAGCTTTCTATTATTTTTCATTTGGCTATTACAGATAACAATAGGCACAGTATGGTACATTTAGCTTGCCTCTTACTAGTTCGCATTTCCTTACATATGCGATGAGCCAGCTGCTCAGGGGTTGTGTCCACTGCCATTTCTGAATTCCACTGGTAACTTTTACCTTTAGTAACTGATTGCAGGGCAGGTGCTGTTTCATACCATTGATGACTGGTTAGCCATCCAGGCATCAAAGGTTCCTAATCTACTGCCCTTTAATTCTTTTTCTTCAAAAACCATATGTTTCCATAAGCCTTGGCTGGTGTAGCAAATCCAACTCCTCTGACACCAGATGTGCTGGGGTTTTTTCTTTCTTTATAACAATACTGTTATGCTGCAATATGACAGTATTATAACTCCTTTAGGATTCCCAGAACCAGTTCCAATGCATGTCAGGGAGAGAGGTCTATATACTATACCAAGGAATTTGCAGACCCCATCAGGGTGTCCAGAGACCCACCTCCACTCTGAAGCCATCTGCCTGGAGACAGAACCAGAGTCCCCGGGTGAAGGGCTCCGTCCTACAGGTCTGCCCTCCACCCCATCTCCAGACACCAGGCATAAGCCCCAGGCAGTTCCCTGGGCTTCTGACCTACTGGCTACAGGTGCAGTTTCTCACCACCTCCCCCTTAGGTTCAATTGATTTGCTACAGCAGTTCACAGAATTCGGGAAGACACATGTTTACTAGTTTAATAAAAGATACCATAAAGGATTTATATTAACATCCAGATGAGATACAGATGACAAGGTCCCAAATAAAGGAGCTTCTGTCCTCGTGGGGCTTGGGGCCTGGCTCGGCAGCATTTGGAGGAGGTCAGGCTCCCCCAGTGTAGAAGCTCTCTCCCACAGAGAAGCAGGACCTGAAAGAGCAATGAGCTCTTCTCAAGGCCTTTTGTGAAGGTTTCATGATTCACTAAACTACTGGCCACTGGCTGTCAGCCTCAGCCCCCGCCCTTGGTGGAGGTTCTCATTGATTTGACGAGGCCCCCATTTCACCTTTAAGACTCTACAGTGTCTTCAAGAACTGTGGATAAAGACCACATGTACCTGGGAAATATATATTTGGTCATCTGACTGACCAAATATGTATTTCAAATAACTTATATTGCACCTGCCCTAAAGAACTAGGGATACTTGGGAATTGCTGTGCTTGGACAGAGGAGGAGACAACGGTGGCTTCCCTTAAGGTGATCTGGAGTCCCTCTGACATCCTCACTGAACTTCATCCAGCCAATCTTTACCTGTGTTTAAAGTGCACCCCATGAAATCACCAGTTGCGGGTGAGTTTTCCCAGCAGGGCTATTTTTTTTTCAATTAAAGTATCATTAATATACAATCTTATGTTGGTTTCAACTATACATCACAGAGGTTCAACATTCCCTGTGACAAACTTATATTGTGATTGCCAATAATTGTGCTACTTTATCCCCCACCCTAATCTCCCCTGCACTGCACCAACCCCTCGCCCTTAATAAGCACTAGTCACTTCTCAGTATCTGTGAGTCTACTGCTGTTTTGTTCTTTCTGGTTTGCTTTGTTTTTATATTCCACAAATAAGTGAAATCATATGGTGTTTGTCTTTCTCTGCCTGGCTTATCTCACCGAGCTCTTGAACACCCTCATCTCCACAGGAACCCCTCACCTACCATACTGCTCTCACTGTGTAAGGAAAGACCCCCTACTCATCCCCTGCATAGCTTTTCCTGAACCCTGCTTAAACCAGTACAGACAGGGTGAGGACTCAGACACCATTATCCATGCAGCATGGCTCAGTGGGACACTCTTGTCAGCACAGCTCAGCTAGGATGCCTCCACTGAAGTATTTATTTCTAAGCTCTTGATATTGACTGTGCATTGTTTTGGGAAGGCAGTCCTATTTAAGCACACATGGTCTGCAGCAGCCCAATTTGAAAAAGACATATGCGCCCCTATGTTTATCGCAGCACTATTTACAATAGCCAAGAAATGGAAGCAACCTAAGTGTCCATCAGTAAATGAATGGATAAAGAAGATGTGGTACATATACACAATGGAATATTATTCAGCCATAAGAAGAAAACAAATCCTACCATTTGCCACAACATGGATGGAGCTAGAGGGTATTATGCTCAGTGAAATAAGCCAAGCCGAAAAAGACAAGTATCAAATGATTTCACTCATATATGGAGTATAAGAACAAAGAAAAAAACGGAAGGAACAAAACAGCAGCAGACTCACAGAACCCAAGAACGGACTAATAGTTACCAAAGGGAAAGGGACTGGGGAGGACGGGTGGAAAGGGAGGGATAAGAGGGAAAAAGGGGCCTTACGATTAGCAGATGTAATGTTGGGGGGCCACGGGGAGGGCTGTACAACTCAGAGAAGACAAGTAGTGACTCTATAACATCTCACTATGCTGATGGACAGTGACTGTAATGGGGTTGGTGGGGGGGACCTGATGAAGGGGGTAGTTTAATAACCATAATATTGCACATGTAATTGTAGATTAATGATACCAAAGTAAATTATAAAAAAAATAAAATAGGTTTCCTTAATTAAAAAAAAAGAACACATGGTCTGAACCTGTGGGCCCAGTTCAAATCCTCTCTCACTCACCTTCTCTGTACATTGTCAGATACACAAAGCCTGTTTGTGCATCAAAGTAGTGATAATTTACCTCAAGGCTTTTGAGCAAGTTAGATGACTTAAAAAACAGGAGAGTCTCAAAAATTCCTTGGTTTAGTAAGACATGGCAACCTTCTGTCCTGTTCTTACTCAGACGTTCCTTTGTCCGTGCCTTAGCTCAGCCTCCAGTAACACAGACCATCAACTGGGGGCTTAGATCGTAGAAATGTATTTGTCATGGTTCTAGAGGCCGGCAGGTCCAAGATCACAGTGCTGGCCACTCTGACCCCTGGTGAGGAATTGGTTTCTACCATCTTCTTGCTGTGTCCTCGCAGGACGGAAAGAATGAAAGGAAGAAAAGTGCCACTTAGTTGCGATATTCATAGCTCCTCTTACAAAGGCTCTAATCCCATTCATGGTACTCCGCCTTCATGACCTGATTGTCTCCTGCATAGACAAGGAATCTCTCCAATGCTTGATTGTTACCTAACTGCAGGCATAAAATTCTAATTGTGATTTCTGACTTCTTTCCCAATTGTCATTCTTTACATTGTTTTGTATTTACTTGACTTGATACTTCAAAGGTCTCAGCATGACCCCCTTCTCATGTTGTGTGCTGGTTCTCGAATAGAAGCCCTTGCTTTGCTTTTCTCTTTTTTTTAAATAATTTATTTTGGATCATTAATCTACAGTTACGTGTGCAATATTATGATTATTAAACTACCCCCTTCATCAAGTCCCCCCCACCAACCCCATTACAGTCACTGTCCATCAGCGTTGCTTTTCTCTTAAGAAGGATTTGTTTGACTATTCCACAAACTGTAATTTTGCATGATTTCTGTTACTTACTTAAATGCTGGTTGTATCATGGGCTAGTAGAATGTATTAATTTGAGAATTTTCATGAAGATGTACCAGTGGTGGTTTCTCAGTACGCACTATGCAACATAACTGGCTCAGACCCCTTGTGAATGTTGCAAAATGGCCATTCTGAGAGCATACAGTTTTATTTCCAGTATTCAGGAAAATATTTTATTTTTATAAAGTTGCTTGATTCGATTCTTCCTCATTTGCCCAGTGCTGTAATGGTTTTCCAATTAAATTGCCACTCATTTAGATTACTCATTAGATTAGCATGTTATAGATTATTTACCATCATGCTGTGCTTTAGTGTTTATTGGCACACAAGTATGCACTAAATGTGTACATATTTTTCCCACTATGAAACAGCCATATGTTTTCTATGAAGTGGTGTTTGATTTCGGGTCGTGGAAAAATACTCCTTCTTTCAGGGCAAACATAGATCTGCACAGTGTTAAGTGTTGTGGCTTCAGTGGAGAGATGATGAAAGCAATTACAAATGAGTGTTTGCAACCCCCATAAAGAATCTCACTGGCAGAAGAAATCACTGTGGTTAGAGAAGCAGGAAACAAGACTAATGAAAACAGGTTTGGACTGTTTCCAGTCATATCGGCTGCATGGAAGATAGTTCAAACTGAAGAGATTTACAAACGTAATCACGTTGACAAGTCCATCAGCAATGCAGTTTCACTGCTTTGAAGAATTCCTCCTACCATCCAAACCAACATTTCTAATGAATATGGGAATGATTTCTTGCGTCCTTCATTACTCATACAAGACCAGAAGCACATATTAGGGGAAGACCTTACCAATGTGATGAGTGTGACAAAGGCCTTTACCTGGGCTCACACCTCACTATACATCAGGTAATCCATACTGGACAGAAGCTGTATAAATACACTGTGTGTGGCAAGGCCTTCAGGTACAGTTCACACTTTGCAGATCATCAAAGATTCCATACTGGACAGTAACCTTACAAATGCACTGAACATGGCAAGGTCCGCTTTGTAATTCACACCTTGTAGTTAGTCACAGAATTCCTACTGGAAAGAAGCCTCACCAATGTGATGAGTGTGGCAAAGCACTTACTGAGTGTCCAAGCCTTACTACCCATCACATGATCCATACTGGAGAAAAACCTTACTAATGAAATGAATGTTGTACGGTGTTCATGCAAAGATCAAACCTTGCAAGTCATCAAAGAATCCCTACTGGTGTGGAACCTTACAAATGTTAACAAGTGTGGCAGAGTCTTTAATCAGAGCTAACATCTCACTAGACATCAACTAATCCATAAAAGAGAGAAACATTACAAGTGTAATGGATGTGGTCAGTTCTTCCATTATTAGTCACACCTGGCACTTCACAGGAGAATTCCTCCTGGAGAGAAACTCTAAGAGTGTAATGAGTGTGGTAGTGCCTTTAATGTGTCTCCAAATCTTACTTATCAGGTAATCCGTAATGGGGAGAAATCTTACAAATGTAATGAATGGGGCAATGTCTTCAGTCAGATTTCAAGCTTTCCTAGTCTTCAGAGAATTCCTACTGGAGAGAAACCCTACAAATGGAGTCAGTGTGGAAAATCCTTTACTCAACCAACACTCAAGCTGCACTAGACATCAGATAACCCATATTGCAGAGAAACTTTACAAATGTAATGAATTCAGCAAAGTCTTCAGTCAGAATGCAAGCCTTCTAAGTCATTGGAGAATTCATCTTAGGAAGTAACCTGACAAACGTAATAAGTGTGACTGTTTATTATAAGTTCAAGGATAAATTGATATCAGAGAGTCCATACTAAAAAGAAATCACATAAATGAATATGGCAGAGGATTTATACAGGCTTCACTAGACATCAGGACATACATGCTTGATGAAACCACACAATGTAATGTGCGTGTTAAGGCTTTTACCCATAGTTCAGTACTGCAGAATATCACAGGACTCATGCTGGAGAGCAACATTACAAATACCATGAATATGAGAAGGCTTTTTGTCAGACAGTCATACCTTTGATAAGAGAATTTACACTAGAGAGAAATTTACTGAACATGGAAAAGGGCTTTAAGCAACAGAGTGTTCTCAGAATTCACTAAATGATTTATAATAGAAGGAAATGAATGAATTAATTTCTTAATGACATTTCACAACAGAATCCACATCAGAGAATTTATATGAGAACTAAGTCTCAAGTACTTTCAAAACTCAGTTGTAAGTACTCATGTGGTGCTCTTGTTGGGTTCTCTTCTAGTCCGTTGATATGTCTCTCACTCCACAAATACACATCTTGATTACATTTCACTGTATTAGAAGTCTTAAAATGAATGAGAGTGATTCCAACCATCTTATTCTTCTTTTTCAGATGTTTTGGCTATTCTAATTTTTTGCCTTTCCACATAAGTTTCAGTATAATCCTGTTTGTGTCTATAAAATATCTTGATAGACAATGCGTTAAACCTATGAATTCACCATCATTGACTTAATTTCTGTATTATGTCTTCCAATACATGGCTGTTGTATTCTGCTTATTGTGTGATCTGGTTTCTTTCACCAGCAATTTATAGATTTCAACATCAAAATCCTGCCAATGTTTCGTTAGATTAACATTTTTCTCTTTTGAGAAATCCTACATTTATTATATTTTTCATTTCAGTTTCCATGTCTTAATTGCTACTATATATAAAAATATGGTAGATTCTTTTTAAATGTTGATCTCCTACCCTCAGCATTTATTAATCTCACTCACTAGAGATTTTTGTAAATTCACTAGGCTATTTCATTAGTTTTCTAATGGGGCTGTATGAAATTATCAGACACCAATTTGATTGAAAAAGTAAAATTTATTATCTTACAGTTCTCGAGGTAAGATGTCTAAAACGAATCCACAGAGCTGTTAACCTTCTGGATACTCCAGGGAGGAATTCATTTCCTTGCATTTTCCAAGTTCTAGGACTGCTTATATGCTTTGCCTCATGGCCCACTTCCATCTTCAAAGTCAGCAAAGTAACATCTTAGTATCTCTTTGTCTCTATGCTGGTCCCATCACAGCAAAAACATCTTTGTGACTCCAACTCCAGCTGCATCCTTCTTCTTCAGACCCTTCTTTTTATAACATCCTTATCAGTTAATCCAGAATAATCTCCCAGTCAAGATCCTTAATTAGATCACATTTGCAAACTGCCTTTTGATATGTAAAGTTAACACACGTTATAGGTATAAGAGTGTGGCTGTCTTTGGGTACTACAATACCTTCTGTTAATGGGTACGCTATTATACCCTTCTTTCTAGTTCTGTCACTTCTATTTCCTTTTCTTCCCTTATTTCATTGGCTATAACTTCTTATAATATGTTGACTAGCAGTAGTAAGAGAGGACATCCTTGCCTTATCTGCAGTCTCTGTCAGGGAATTATTCAATCTTTCACCATGAGGAATATGTGCTGAAAGATAAGGTTTTGTGGGTGTTCTTTATTCTAACACTAATCTTTTGTTAAGCATCTTGGCATCTTTTTTCATGTGGGATTTAATTGGTAGTTATTTTTTTCTTCTAATGCCTTTGTCCATTTTTGTTACCATGTAATACTGGTCTCATAAACTGAGCCAGGAAGTATTCTTTTCTCTAGTATTTTCTGGAAGACCATGTGTGTAATTGGTGTTATTAACTATATGTTTGATTGAATTATCTAGTGTCACCATCTGTGTCTAGAAACTTGCAGTAGGGGAAGATTATTCAGGTAACAATACAACATAAGCACTGTCCCCTTGACAAATACTCAAGTGTGGAGGAAGGATTAAAGATGGCAGAGTAGGAAGACAAGATGGAAACATCCTCAGGAAAACACATAAAAGAGGGAAATAACAGCAAATGTAACCAGATGTGAAAACAAGATGAGGACTGAAGAACAGACCCCCTACACCTGAGGAAGAAGAGAGGATCACAAAGAAAAGGGTGAGGCAGCAAAGCCAAGAACGAGTGGTACCCAAGCCCTCCCCCCACCCCAGCCTATAGTTGGGAGAAAGAGGAACACAGTGGATAGGGGCCAGGAGCCCAGGGGTGCTGCACACCTGGCTCTGGAGACCTGCTCTAGGAGCATGAGCCTACATTTAGTTTGAAAGACTTTCCAGCAGTGAGGGGGTTCCAGAGGGGATGGGGGTGGGATGTAACTCTCTCCTCAGGAGAAAAGGCAGGTGGAGGATACCTCCCCAGCCTTCCTCAGCCTAACAGATTGGGAACTCAAGAGCTCCAGATGCTCCATCCCCATTGCAAGCAATGCAGCCCTGAGGCTACTCCCTGTGGAAGCTGCTAACAGGCTACCACTGTTTCAGTAGCCCTATCAGACTGCTGCCTGACAGGTAGATCGAGACTCTCCCAGCTTGCCTGGCTCCACTTCAGCCCAACCAGAGAGGTGCCTGGAGGAGCTAACCACAGAGTTCTTCCTCACTGTGAGTGTCCCAACCTGGTGCTTCATGTCTGATTGGAGCACACTGGTTTGCCCACCCAATTAACCCTGCAGCCCTGCCACTGCTGCAAGCCAGGCAGAGGGTGGTCCTGCCCATGGCATGACAACAGCTGGGACCCCTGCAAAATAGAATCAGGTACTAGGGAGTAAGGAATCTTGAGCTTCTGGGCCCCATGGCACACCTTCTTCATAAAGCTGTTATTCTATAGGCTAGAAAGCATAGCAGAGACATCTAATACAAAGGACGAAGCACAGAATCCCTAACAAAATGAACAGGCAGAGAAATTTCATCCATACAAAACTACAAGACAGAACACCTGAAAGAGGGTTACATGAACAGAGATCACCATCTCCTTGATAAAGATTTCAAAATAAAATGCTCATGGATTTACAAAATGTATTCAGGATGTCAACAAAAAGATACAAAACCTGAAAAAGAGCAACTCAGAGCTGAAGACTACAGTATCTGAAATGAAACATATAATGGAGGGATTTAAGTGTACATTAGATCATGTAGAGGAGACAATAAATGAAATAGAAATTAGATAACAACAAAAAAAAGAAGCTGAGGAACAGAAAAGGATCTCTAGGAATGAAAGAATGGTATGAGAGCTAGGTGACCAATCCAAACTAAACAATATTTGCATAATGGAATACCAGAAGGAGAAGAGAAAAGCAAAGGGAAAGAAAGTCTCTTTAAAGAATTAACTGTTGAAAACTTCCCCAACCTGGGAAAGGAAATACACATTCAGGTGATGCAAGCGTAGAGATCCCCTAACAAAAGAAACCCTAGCAACACAACACGAAGACATAATTAAAATGGTAAAGATCAAAGAAAAGAAGAGACTGTTGAAAGAGAGAGAAAAAAGATTACTTATAAAGGAAACCCCATCAGGCTATCAATAGACTTCTCAGCAGAAATTTTACAGGCCAGAAGAGAGTGGCATGACATATTTAATGCACTGAAATAGAAGGACTTCCAACCAAGAATCCTCTACCTGGCAAGACTATCATTTAAATTTGAAGCAGGAATTAAACAATTTCCAGATAAACAAAAGTCACCACCAGTAAGTCAACCTTACAGGATACGTTAAAAAGACTGCTGTAGATGGAAATGTTCCTAAGGCTAAATAGCTTCCACCAGTGAAAATAAACCCACAGTGAGGGTAGAATACCAAATAATTACCAAACAAGTACAAAATTAAAACAAAAGAAGCAAAATCAACTATATACAAAATCAGTCAAGGGATTCACAAAAAGTGCAGATTATGACATCAAATATGAAAAATGAAGAGGAGGAGGAAGAAGAAAAAATGATACCTTTAGATTGTGTTTGAAATTGAGTAATTAGGAATTTAAGATAGACTATTATGTAGTAATAAAGATATCCTTGAACCTTTGGCCAGCACAAGATTAAAGCCTAGGACAAATACACACAAAAATAAATATATTAAAAAAATAAATACAAATACAACATTAAAGAAAACCATCAATAACAGTAGAACAGTATAAGAGAGGATGAAAGGAACAGAGAGGAGATATAAAAAACAGCCAGAAAACAATAAAATGGCAGTAAGTACATACCTATCAACAACCACCTGCAATGTAAATAGACAGAATTCACCAATCAAAAGAAATAGAGTGGCAGAATGGATAAGGAAACAAGACCCATCTATATGCTGCCTACCAGACACTCATTTCAGACCCAAAGACATATACAGATGTAAAGTGAAGGATGGAAGAAGATATTACATGCAAATAATGGGGAGAAAAAGCAGGGGGAACAGTATTTATATGAGACAGAATTGATTTCAAAACAAAGAAAATGACATTACATAGGATAAAGGGATTGGTCCAAGAAGAGGATATAACCATTATAAATACCTATGCATCCAACATAGGAGCATGTAAATATGTAAAATAATTAGTAACAGAATTAAAGGAGGAAATAGACTGCAACACATTCATTTCAGGAGACTTTAACACACCACTCACATCAATAGACACATCAACCAGACAGAAAATAAATAAGGAAACAGAGGAACTGAACAATACATTAGATCAAATGGACTTAACAGATAGCTACAGAAGACTCCATCCAAAAGCAGCAGGATACACATTTTTCTCAAGTGTACATGGAACATTCTCCAGAATACATCACATACTAGGCCACAAAAAGAGCCTCAATAAATTAAAAGAGATTGAAATTGTACCAAGCAGCTTCCCAGAATACAATGGTATGAAACTAAAAATAAATTACACTAAGAAAACAAAAAGACTTACAAACACATGGAGGCTAAACAACATACGTCTAAATAATCAATGGATCAATGAACAAATTAAAACAGATATCAAGCAATACACTTGGAGACAAATGAAAGCAAAAATACAACAGCCCAAAATCTGTGGGAGCCAGCAAAGATAGTTCTAAGAGGAAAGTACATAGCAATACAGGCTTACCTCAAGAAACAACAACAATCCCAAATGAACAGTCTAAACTCACAATTAATGAAACTAGAAAAAAAAAAGAACAAATGAGGCCCAAGGTAAGTAGAAGGAGGGACATAGTAAAGATCAGAGCAGAAATAAATAAATTGAGAAGAATAAAACAGTAGAATCAATGAAACCAGGAGCTGGTTATTTGAGAAAATAAACAAAATAGATAAACCCCTATCCCGACTTATCCAGAAAAAAAGATAGTGTACACACATAAACAGAATCAGAAATGAACAAGGAAAAATCACAATGGACACCACAGAAATAGAATTATTAGGGAATACTATGAAAAACTATATGCCAACAAATTGGACACTGTAAAAGAAATGGACTTTCTAGAAAATACAACCTTCAAAGACTGACCCAGGAAGAAATAGAAAATCTGAACACAACAATTACCAGCAACAAAGTCAAAATGGTAATCAAAAAACTAAGAACAAAATACCTGGTCCAGATGGCTTCTCAGCTGAAATTTATCAAACATTTAAAGACCTAATACCCATCCTCCTTAAAGTTTTCCAAAAAGTAGAAGAGGAGAGAATACTTCCAAACTCATTCTATCATTCTATGAGGCCAGCATCACTCTAATACCAAAACCAGACAAAGACAACACAAAAAAAAAGAAAATTACACACCAATGTCCCTGATTAACATAGATCAATATGGCATAATACAGGACCATTAACCTTATACGTACTTTTTAACAGTTTCAGCTTTTTTTAAACCATGGGTTGGTGACCTAAATGATCACATGCTTTCGTCCTTCATGCCCTTCACTCCAGGTCTCCTCCAGGAAAGTCTTTGGAATACAGCAGAGGGTTGCGTTCCGACTCCTGGGCGAATGGAGAATAGAAGTGGAAATGTGGTTCCTGGGGGGTCAGCATTCCACTTGGGGAGTCTTTTGCATTTCACATTCCAGTTTGTCTCTCACACAGACAATTCCAGGGTTTGTTTAATTAAATTGCTTAAGTGGCTTTGAGTGCAGGGACGTTCCTGGATCCAACCGCCGACCCACATCGATTTCCACCCAAAGAGATCCCATTTCCCAGATTGTCAGTTGCTTCTGACTCAGTGACAGCACCTGCGTCCATCCCGCTAGAAGAAAAGCTCTTGAACTGTTTTCACTGTGAGGATAAAAACGTCTTCCTTCCCAACACCAGTGGTCCTCACATCTCTACCTTTTATCTAACTACTGTGTGAGCTATTAAACTAGGCAGGAACTTGCCCTTCTCCACAAAAGAAGAAAGGAATCTGCGAATAAAGCAACCGTGGAGAGGGAACAGAACACGTCCAGGTCCTACCCGCGAGCCCCGGCTCGCCCTCATTCGGACACGCGCAGTCCGGCCGTGCCCACGCTCCGCCCCTAAAGGCCGCGCCCCGCCCCCAGGTCGATGGCCTTCTCATTCCGCAGGCGCATTTTCCTCCAGACCCGGAAGCGTATAATAAGGAGCGACGGGCGCTGCTTGGAGCGTGAGTTTTTGCTGTCTTCCTTCTCCCACACCCGTGTCTGGGGGTCGCTAAGGGCCTTTAAATCCTGCCCCGGCCCCCTGTGTTAATTCCTACGACGCCCCGGGGCCGGCGCGCGTCCCTTGCTGTTCGCAGGCTGGGCCCTGCCCTCGGCTTCTGTAGTTTCCTAAAGGAGGCCTTTCCTGTCGTTTTTCTTTCTAAAAACTTCATTGGAATCTCGGGCCTCCCCGCGCCTGGTAAACCCTCCGCGACGGGCTTCACGGTCCCCGTAGCGCAGCGCCGGCTGCCCAGCTCCAGGAGGAGCGGCGGCGAGTCCCGTCCGGGGATTTGGGAGAGCCCGGCCCTCGCCCCCATCCCTCCCCTGAAACGCCTCTGCTCCTGCCCCCCCAGACACCCCGTCCCCAGCCCGTCCCGACACCGCCTCCCCGATCGGGCCGCCCTCAAGGCCACCCTCCTCTGCCCCGCAGGCCGCCCCTGCCGGGTCGCCTCTTCCCCGAACCGCGTTGCGGGAGGTGAGCCGGGCCGCCGGGGACCCCAGGGCTCGTCCTCCGGGTCCCGCCCGACGGGTAACCGTGCCCTTCCGGGAGGCCGGCTTCTGGCGCCGTCGCGCTCCGGGGCTCGTGGGCGGCGGCGCTGAGGAGAGGCCGGGACGGAGCGGCGGGGAGAGAAGCGGGGCGAGGGCGGAGGCCGAGAGGCTGCGGGGAAGCGGACGCGGGGCGGGGACGGGCGAGCCTGGGAAGCAGCGGGCGGCGGAGCTGGGGGATGGTGGTTAGAGACCCGCGGGACCTCCGGGCTGGAGGGGAGCCACAGGGAGGGACGCCCTTGGGGGGGGTGGCAGGAGCGGCGGCACTCGGGGCGGGAGGCCGGGGGTAGGGGAAGGCCGGGAGCCATGGCCGCAGGGCGGCGCGGTGCGGGGCCCGAGGGGACCGGGGTGGCCGGGAGAGTGGAGGAGGGCAGCAGGGCCGCGGGGCCGCCGCCGAGTGGGCGCGGAGGGAGCGGGGTTGAGCAGGAGGTCAGGGGTGTCCCTGCGCAGGGGGTGTGAGAGGGAGGGTAGGGGTCGGGGAGATGGGGACCCTGAGGAAGTCCGGGAGACGGTGAGCCAGAGGGGCGCCAGGTGCAGGGGGGGCCGGAGCAGGGGGGAGACAAGGCACCCAAGGGAAAACAGCAGGGGAGCGGGGATGGGGCAAATAAGTCAGCGGAAACCCTGCGGACAAACGGAAAATCAGAAAAAGAAACAGGGAGGTGGATATACAAAATGAGAGATGGAAGCAACGTAAGAGTGGCAGGGGTGATGGCGTTGAGGTTCTGGATCCTGATGATTGCTCAGTGATTAAGTTGTGATACATGGGTGGCTTTAAAAATACATATAAAATTCGTTTCAGTGATAGAGATGACACTGATAATTGTGAAACTTCTAATAGGCTTGTGCATTTTATATTTATTATATGTGTCAAAAAATAGCTTCCATTTGCAACCTCATTTAGCCAGAGGGCAGTGACCTGACTTGGTCAGTGGTGGGTTACTCTCTTGCCAGTGGGTTTCAGCCCCCAGCAACTTCGCTATGGATTCAGTGTGACCAAAGAAAATGACAGTAAAACGTTCTTGGTGTGAAAGCGTTATACCCAACTTTATTTCCACGGTGGCAGGTCAGTCACTAACATCCCGCAAGCCAGTCTCTGCCTCTGGGCCTCTGTCCTCGGAGCTGCCACCACTCCAGCCTATGCTCTGCTCTCCTGCAGCCTTGCAGCCCTGCCACCGTGTCGCAGCCGGAGCACTGGGCGGAGCTCTTTGTATAGAGGCAATAGCCGTGTATTGCCCACAGTGTGCAGTGAGCTAGTCAACCAGCCAGGTGAGAATCCCAGCCACAGGAACTCTCATTTTATCCACAGTCACTCTCTTCCCTTTTCCTGGCAGGTGTTAGAGGCTGGGGAAGGGAAGTGGGGCAAGCAAGGACTGTCACTACACGGTGCTCTTTTTAAAAGTACATTAAAATGACTGCTTTGTGTTTATTTTTAGGTTTTTGTTGTTGTTGTTTGTTTTTTAGGAGAGCAAGGTTCAGGCTTTTATTTAGAGATAAGTGAAAGGACAGAGCTCCTGGCTCACGCCAGGAGGGGGCAAGAGAGCCCGGGGTAGTGCGTTGTCTAGGGGGTTTATAGGCAGATGAGGTTTTTCGAGAACATGAAAAAAGGCTTAGGGGTGTGGACTTATTAAGTGGTCCTAGGATATTTACAAGTAACTTGATACAAGTAACTTCGTGCTCTGTTGATTTCTCCCTGAGATACCAGCATCTTGGTCTGGGGCATATGAAACACGGCCGCCTGCCCAGCCCCCAAGATGGGCTGAGGTACTGTTTGCTAAAGAGTAAGTTAAGTGCCATCTTATCTTTAAGGTGGAATCCTTCTTGCCTTTTACTGTGTTATGGCTGGGCTTGCATGCTACACTAGTTTTCCCATTTTGCAAAATTATTTCATCAGATCCGAAGGAGGAAAGACAGCACATAGGCTTGGGCTATTTTTAGGTTTTTGTAATGGTATGTTATATGTATGTGTGTGTGTGTATATATATATATATATATATATACACACACACACACACACACACACAGACACTTAACATTTAATTCATAATTCATTTTGTAGTTTGTCGTAAATTTTAGTTCATTCAGTTTCTACTTCCCTATAATTAACTTCTTAAATATGTTTTGGTGACCTTCTCTAATGAACTCATGTCATTCTTTTCTAAATATAATATACTCTCCAGTGTACCTTTGACACCAAAATGATTTAAATCTGAAAAAATTATATATCATTTCCTCTTTAAATTTGTTTCTGATTTAAGTGAGGCCTGTAGGCTTTGTCCTCTGTATCTTCTGTATTGGTCACGTTCATTGGTAATCAGTTAATAATTTTAGACTGTTTCATTGGGTAGCTGGTAAGGATGTCAGTTATCTTTTAACAGTCAAACCCTAACTTAATGAGTTTAATACTCAGTTTTCTTCCCTTTAATGTGATTTCTTAGCATAGTAAGCAGTGAATTAAATGTAGTTGTTCCCCTCTGGTCTCTCTTTTCTTTTTTCTCCAAATGTTGAAGGTGGGCTGGATTGACGTGAAAGCTCTGTCCAGCAGAGTCCAGCTACGTCTGCTGAAGAAATTTGTTCAAAAAAACCCAACACAACTAAAAGAAAAAAACCCAGTCATCGATAAAGCTGACATTAAAAAGAAATTTGCTTAGAGCTTATTTCTACAACTGACTCAATATTTTGCACACCTATGGCTGTGCTTTTGAAATTTAGTATTTTAAAAATATTTTACAGTGGTTTTGTAGAAATACAGTTAAGTATTGGTATCAGTCAGTGTGAGAACATTGATACATATTTCTACTTAGTGGATGTTATTTTGGTCAGCATACAGAAATGGTGGTATTGTCCATCTCACACAAAGGACGCCCCCCCCACCACACACACATGCCTTTTATGTACTCTATTCTTCCATCATTAAAACAAAACATTCTCAACTCTACTCTCCCTCTCCGTTAAAAGCCCCTTTTGTCATATACTTCATTTCAGAGCACAGTGCACTAGCTTGCTTACAGAGCCCTGGCAGACAAGCTTTCACACCCATTGTGCCAGTACTTTCTTCCAGAGTCACCAGTGCCCTCCCTGTTTCTGAGGCCATCCTCAGGTTTCCTCGTCTCATCCACCTTGTCCTTTCAGCAGCAGGTTCCATAGCTGATGGCAGCTGCTTCCTTGAAAAGACTGATTTTCTTGGCTCTGACGACATGCCCTTCTTAATGTTTAAAAATCTGTTGGCTCTATTCTTCATCTAGCCCCTCCAGTTCACTTCTCAGACCCCCCTGATGGACCTTCATGGACGCTCTGGTCTCTGGATATGGAGCGTCCCAAGGTGGAGTCTTTGAACATCTTCTCTGCCTGCACCTACAACCTTCTGTCTTGATCTCCCCTTATGACTACCACACCACTTTTCTGTCTCCCAATTCCCCTCCTAAACCCAGATCTCTCCCTAGAAATCCAGAATGCTGTTTCTCGCTGTGTTCTCCACATCTCTTGGACATCTAACAGGATTCTCTACCTTAATTGATCCAAAACAGTCTTCATAATCTCCCCTAAATTTGTTCCTCCTCTATCCTCGGGCAGGCCTGTAGCTCCTGGGGCTCCCATGAACATTACACTGTGTATATAAAACATAGGATATGCATTATTTGTATTTTTCTGTATGAGACACAGAAAAAAATCATATGTTGGCTTAATAGTAAATTCATGATTTCTAAAATTCTTTTGATGATAAGGGAAAGGTTAGAGGACTTGCTTCCCTGACCTGATTGTCCTGTCTGCTTCCCCTCCTGTGTGTGTCCTCCTCTCCCTGCTCCAGCCACACAGGCCTTTCCTGGGGCCAAGGTGGCTGCTGCCTCAGGGCCCTCACCGGGCGGTCCCTCTGCCTAGAGCGGCCTCAGGGCAGCTGGGCATGTCCTTCCCACCCTGATCTTAGTTCTGATGCAGCTTTCATGGATCCCTCTCTGTCCCCCTCCCATTTCCCATGCCAGCCACTGCCTCTGCCCACCTGCGTCCGTGTGCCTGCTCTGCTCATTTCCGTCTGCTGCTTGCCCTTGCACTGTTGATCCTGGTGACGAGGCCCAAGGAGAGCAAATGGGAGGCGCACGTTTGTTAGGATGCTCTTACGAAAAGATGAGTAACAGGTGTTGGAGAGCGTGTGGAGAAAAGGGAACCCTTGTGCACTGTCGGTGGGAACGGAAACTGGTGCAGCCATTATGTGAAACAGCATGAAAGTTTCCTCAGACAATTGAAAAGAGGTGTACCATATGATCCAGCAATCCCACTTTGGGGTGTACATCCAAAGGGAACACGATCGGTGTCTTGAAGAGATAGATGCCTGCACTGCTGTGTGCATCACTGCATTATCACAAATAGCGAGGATAAGGAAACAAGGTAAATGGGGACAGTTGAGTGGATGAAGAAAATGCCGTGTGTATATATGTATGTGTGTGTATATATATATTATTACTGAGCCATGAAAGCAAAAGAAATCCTGTCATTTTCAACAACATAAGTCACCCTGGTTGAGCGTTATGCTACATGAAGTAAGCCAGACAGAGAAGGACAAATACTGTGTGATTTGCTTCTTTGTGGGCTGTGGAGAGTCAAAGGGTAGAACCAGGGGGTAGAGTGGTGGATGTGAGAGGCTGGGAGGTGGGGACATGGGGACATGTTGGTAAAGGGCACAGCCTTGCGGTTGTAAAACGACTGCGTTCTGGGGATCTGATACACAGCCTAGGGCGGGTAGGTAACAGTACCATATTATTATGTGTTTGAGGTTTGCTGAGAAATCTTAAGTTCTCACCACGCTGGCGCAGAAGATGGTAACGGTGAGTGATGAGTGTGTTTCTTAGCTTGGTTGTGCTAGTTCTGTCACAGTGCGTAGCTGTTGCACATTAAGACGTCCACCTTTGATGTCTACACTCTTGATTTGCCAGGTCTCCCTCGGTCAGGCTGGAAAGGGAAGGGAGGTGAGGGGGGAGAGCTGGGCCCGCCTCCTCACTGCTGCTCACCAGGCTCCCCAGGAGATTTCTGGGCCTTTGGAAACACAGGCCTTGTGTCCCCTGACCAGAGCTTCTCCTTCAAGTACCTGAGGTGGGACCAGCCGTGATGTATGTCATCTGTGTGCAGCTCTGAGCACCGGGGCGCTGAGCCTCCTCTGCTGAGGCCAGGGTCCGGGTGAGGGGAGGGTGTCTGGCCTGCATGGGGAGTGATCAGGGCCGGGTCTGTGCAGTGGGGTGTGGGGACAGCCGGGATCCCCACTCCTGCAGAGTGTGTGACGGCTTCCCAGGAGGCGCGGGGTTTGAAGGAAAGGTAGAGAAACTCACTTGTCTCTGTAAGGAGTTTTCTGTCCCATTAAACAGCTCGTTTTCCACATTCAAGATTAGCTTCTAAGAAAGGCTCGTTCCCTGAGGCCGAAGCCCGGAGAAGGAGGAGGAAGAGGATGGAGAAGGAGCCGGGAATGGCTGTTCCTCAGGTAAAGTCCTGCCCTTGTGTGACTTTTCTGTCTTCTTCCTGAAGGGCCCTTCCTGGGTCTTGCTGAGCTCTGACCCTGACTGCATGACACCTGGTCACACACACTGCCCCCTCCCCACCCCCAGCGCCTCTCATCCCAGCTTAGATTCCATGTCAGTTTACCCAGTGAACTGTGGGGTGGGGACGGGGCGTCGGTGCAGTTGGACAACAGGGATGGGTCCAGGGCTGCGCCCGGATGCTCTGTCAGCTCTCCGTAGACCAGGGTGAAAGAAACGGCACAGAGAAGCCACATAGTGATACTCAGAAATACCTGGTAAATTCTCAGAAAAAAGACCAAAAAAGTACACTATGTTCGGCCACTTTCTGCAGTATATTTGAAGCTGGACAAGTGAGTCACTGGCTTCAAGATCTTAATGATTGGGAAACACCATCAGAGATAGAAGGTGTTTGATTTTAGCATGGTTTTTAAACTATGAATTCCACTTTTCCAGTATGGATGGCTTTTGTTTTATGTTCATGGTAAAGACCTGGCTGGGACTTCCGGTACTTCAGCACTTTGGAAGGTACTGCGGGCAGGGTGCATCCTGGGCCGCTTCCTGACCTTGAAGGAAAAGCGTCCAGTCTTTCACCATGTGCCGTTCTGTGTGCTCTTCGTATAGAGCCCTTGTGTTTGCTATATACCTAGTTCATTGAGTTTTTATCTTCAAAAGTCGTCAAACTTTGTCAATGACTTTTTCTGCATTAATTGAGATTATTGTCTGTTTTTTTCCCTGGCTGTTAATGTGGTGTATTACATTGAATGGTTTTTGTATGTTGAATATTCCTAGTCGTACAGGAATAATTCCACTTGTGATGATCTGTGCGGTTTTAATGTGCTGTTGTTGAGTTTCCTTTGCTAGTATTTTAAGGATTGCTGCATCAGTATTCTTCACGATATTGGTTGATAGTTCTCGCGTCTTTTTCTGGGTTTGGTATCAGAATCATGCTGACTGCATAAAATGAGTTTGCAAGTATTGCTGAAGATTTGTAGCAGGATTAATGTTAATTGCTCTGTAAATATTTGGTAGGCTCCTGCAGTGAAGCCATCTGGTTCTGGGTGTGTGTTGGACCTTTTTCACGAGTGCTTGACTCTAGTGATAACTCTGTCCACATTTTTAAGTTTCATCACGATGCGGTCTGGGAGGTTGTATGGGTCTCTGAATTTACCTGTATACCTAGGTTATGTAATTGCTTGACCTATAATTGTTCAAAGTATTTTCTTGTAGACCTCTTTCAAGATTTCTATGACACCTTTTGAAATCCCCCTTTCATTTTTATTTTACTTGAGCTCTCTATCTCAATCTCTTAATCTTTTCAAAAAATGAGTTCTTCATTTGTTGAATTTTGTATAGTTTTCCTATTCTCTATTACATTTCTTTCTGCTCTAATCTGTCCTACTCCTTCTGTGCAATTTGGTTTCAGTTTATTCTTTTTGTGATTCCTTAATGTGTAAAATCAGATTTCTGGTTCGAGGCCGTTCCTTTTCTGTAATGTAAGCATTTACCACTGCAGACACCCTTCTTAGCGCTGCCGTCACTACATCCCCCAAGTTTGCGGTGTTGTAATTCCACTTGTACCCCCATAGTTTTAAAAATCCCATGTGATTTCTTCTTTGACCCATTTATTGTTTAAGAATGAGTTACCTAATTTCCACATTTTGTGTGTGTTTTGTTTTCTGTCTGCTCTTTGTTTCTAGTTTCATTTCATTGTGGATATAGAAGACATATGTTAATTCTAGTCATCTGAAATTTGTACTTTGTTTTGTGTCATAACATGTGGTCTGTCCTGAAGAATGTTACACGTGTGCTTGCATAGAATGTGCCCTGCTGCTGCTGGGCGGGGTGTTCTTCCACGACTGTTGGGTCCAGTCCGGCTGTAGAGTTGTTTTAAATCCTCTGGGTCCTCCTTGCTCTTCTGTTTGTTGTTGTGTCCATATTAAAACTGGGGTATTGAATCTCATACTATTTCTGTGATGCTATCTATTTCTCTGTCCTTTCCTTCAGTGTTTGCTTCATATGTTTGAGAGTGCAGATATATTTATAATGGCCGTATCTTCCTGGTGAATCGTCCCTCTCACCATTATGATGTCCTTTGTGCCTTGCAGCAGTTTCTGCCTGTGGCCTGTTTCGTCTGCTGTAATATAGCTGCTGTCCTGAGGATCCTGGTTGCATGGAATATCTTTCTCCCTCCTTCCTTTTCAGCCTCTCCCTGTCCTGAGATTTGTGTATCTGTACTTTGCCAGGACAGGGGTGAATGGCAGGAGCCTTGGGCTGCGGCCTTTACTCACCATAATTTCAGAGTAAATGCAACCAGTGTTGTACTGATCATGATGTTTGGTGGCATTTCTTGTTTAATAACAGCTTTTTCCCCTAATATCCTTTTTTTCATGATTTTTCAATTATCCAATTTTTTTTCAAGTATTTGCTATTGTGATGTTTTCTATCTTAATCTGCTGTAATGTACTGTATAACATTGATAACTTTTCTAATCTTGAGTCACTATTAGTGGAGTAAACAATATATTTGGCTTTGGTTACTGCCTACGTATTTGAATTTGCGTGGATAAAATTATATTTTTGAATATGGGTATTTTGTAGGGACTGATGTTAAAATATTGTCAACTTTTTTCCTGCTTGTACTTCCTGTTAGCCTCCTATTGAATGAGACTGACAAACCAAATAAAGTACAGTTAACATATTTCCATTATACCAAAGATGGTGAAATACACAGAAGTAAAACTAATGTTGAAAAGGAATCCAAAATATTTGGAGAGGCGCCTTTTCACATGGCAGTTAATTTGTGTGTTTATGTGTATAGGCACAAGTGCGTGGATGTGTAAGCCTATGGCTGTTATAAAAGACATCATTTCATAAACAAGTTTTATATTTTTAGCAATCAAAATTACATCATAGATATATTTGTAAGCCTTACACATTACTCTCATACTGTCCTCTTAATGATTTAAAAGAACTTTGTGCATGCATGTGTGTGCATATATAATTTCCTTTTATGCAGTTCCATGAAGTTAACCTTGAAGTTGTTTCAAGTTTTCTGGTAGAAGACCCTCTGTCCGTGCACTTCAGTGCCGTGCTGCTTAGCTGTTTGGTTCTTTAGGTTCAGTTCTGAGCTCGACCACCGGAGTTCCGGTGCTTGCTGTGTTGTTCTTAGTTGTTGGACCAGAGGCCAGTTTCTGACAGTGTCTGTGACACAGTTTTACCTCTGTGAGATAAGATGGGCACAGAACGTCCTCAGATGAGCTATCATGCTGATACTGTGTTAGTGCATGTAAAGCATTGGGTAACACCCAGCACGTTAGAAGTGTTAAAGCCTTGAAGCCACTGCTGTTGTTATTATCACAATGTTTAGATTCTTAATTTTCTTTAAAAGCTCTGTGTACGTTGTCATCTCTGACGACACCTGTCCTGCTCTACTTCACCTACATATGGGACATCACACATCATGTAGAACATAGTATCTGACACTTATGTACGGAGCACCCAGTGCTGTGTTTGTATTTGTGTGTTTCATGTTTTGACCCAGAGTGAGAAGTGCACAGAATTGGAGCACATCTAGCCTCTTATGGAAAAGTATAAGATATTAATGTTACAGACACATAACTCACTCAGAATCCCTTTATTTGGATCTATCAGAACATACACTTCATCCATATCTCCCCCGACATCTCTCCTTATTTCATGTGAGATCTCCTCATGGCCCCTTCATGAAATGTGTTTTCATTTCAGGGACTGTTGACGACCTTCAGGGACGTGGCCATCAGATTCTCTCAGGAGGAGTGGGAATGCCTGTCCCCTGCTCAGCGGGCCTTGTACTGGGACGTGATGCTGGAGAACTACAGGAACCTGATGTACCTGGGTGAGGATGACGTCCCTCCAGAAGTAGGGATTCGGTATCTTTGCACTTTCTCTTGTTTTCCTCCAAGAAACCCTTGCACTGCTTGACTGAAACCAAAGCCCTTTGACTGAGACATGGAGAGCTTCATACCATGGCATCGGACTTCCACTTTACTCCTTTTTCAGATGACCCTTCTGAGATAAGTATGTGTAAAGCCCTGTGGTGTACTTTCAAAATAGCCACTTTCCTGCTTTCTGCCTGTGCTTTTCATTCAGTAGTTCTTGGAAGACACTAGATATCTCACTATTCTACCATTCCCTCTGCATTCAGGAGGCTGGAGGGGGGCAGTATGTGAAATAGGTCTCTAGACCTGTCGGTCATGTCCTTTCTCTCCTCAAGTGAACCCAGAGCTAGGATTCTAGAAATGCCACAGCACATTGCATCCCTTTCTTCTTTATAAATCAGAATTTTCTCTTTCTGATCTAAATATTATCTCCAGGAAAGAGCCCTAGACTGTGGAGAGTGGAAATTGTAGAAACGCGAATGGGTGGGATTGTCTCAGGTTGTGAGCACAGGTGATGCTCAGAAGGACAGAGAGGAAGCCCCGCCACTAAGAGTCTGGGACCCCGTCCCCAGGTGCGAGGGTTCTATGGGAGAACAGACGTCGCTCTCTTAGGAGGCCTCAGAGGAAATTGTTCTCCCCAGCACATCACTCTGAAGCCTCCACATGTGAAGTTTCCCCTCTCACCCCCCAGTGGTACTAGAGCTCCTGTGGAAACAAGCACAGTCTACGTCGTGGAGTGTTACATGTCCTGTGGCTCCTGTGAGACCTTTGGTCCTTGTCCTTGCCCTTGCAGGCCCAAGGAATGGCCATTTCAAAGGGGTCCCCTTCCCCCTGGGTCTCTCGTTCTGTCGTTGATTCCCCTGGATGCTCAGTAAGTTCTCAGTCCACAGGGACAGGGCTGAGGCCTCTGGCTCCTCCTGCCTCAGTCTT